>SAUA01000083.1:0-151554 GCA_004335185.1 Phoma sp. RAV-16-625
CCCCCCCCCCCCCCCCCCCAACATCATAAACCACGCGCAGATGGATAGGTAGGTAGCTAGATTATTCGCAAACTGCAGCCTGCAGACGCGATCGCCAGACCCCAGACAACTCGCGTGTGATCGACAGGTACGCGAGAGGGAGGGTTCGCGCCGATTCCACGGAACGTAACGTGACAGGTTGGACGTGCGTGTTTCGCAGACGCCGCACTACGCGGCACCAGTGCAGCCTGAGGCGCGAGCGCGTTGCGTGTGGATGCACTGCAGATGGTGGTTCAGCTGCGGAGGGTGTTTTGTTTGGCAATAATATGTGGTACTTGGAGGGCGATGGTACTCGGGCGAGACTACTTGATTTGATGGTAGCGCACAGACTATAGCGATAATACTATGGTTATCGACATGCTGCTGTAAGAGAAATGGTCTGCACGTTTGTACAGTGCTGCTTTACTGCGCAAGCGATGTGGCGCGTGCATGCAATCCTGCAACGGTTCGCAGATGGTCAATCTCTGTTGAGACGGCTTCGCAGAACTACTGCGCGCTGACAGGCGTCGTAAGCACATACGTCGGCTTGACAAACCCTTAGTCGTTGTGTCTTATGGTGGACCTTGCCAACGACGCAGACTGCATGCCGCTTGCTTAGCGATGCATGTTGACTCACCAATAGCATGTGAATGAATGGAAAAAAACCAAACGAAATCTTTGTTGAATGTCTGCAGGTGATTGGGCAATGGCAAGAAAACTTGACAAGTAGAAGGAAACCACCTACATCATTTTCACGATTGCCGTTTTGCTCCGAGCATCTGGACACAGGATCAGCGAACGGTAACCCACCACGTCGCATTGGCATCTGCACTATGATGGCCGAATCCCCACGATCCCGCAGTTGGACATTTCGGCTCTGCATGTAAGTGGCGGGTTGAGCACTGCAGATTTTCCTTACTGCATACCCGGCCGGCCCACGACACGTTGCGATAAGACTTATCGTGCCGTGCCTGGCGTCAGGCTGGGGCTCCACGAACGTTGCTCCGGCACTTCCTGGTGATCCAGGTGGAGAAGAAGAGACTGTCTGCATACGTCGCACGCGATGCTTGCGTCACTACTTGGAAGGAGTTGCGTGGACGAGAAAACTGCGCTGCAAAGGTTGTGCGACCTCTGGAAATAGAAAAGACAGGAAATCATGATGGCTTGGACGAGTAGAGTCGTTGCGCAGCAATGCTTGTAGCAGGTCAGAAGTCAGTTTTTGTTGAAGCCATGGTTGTTGAGGAATAAGATATGGGCGATTCGGTGGAGCAGGGTAGAGTCGACGCGGCTGTTTTTGAAGACGTTCTGGAAGAGTCACTGACTCCAGCCGCTCCACTTGTCTCCTCGGCGACAAGACCAGGATCGAAGGACACGCATGCAGCGCCTGTGTGTTTCTCCAATCATAGTGCGCCAACCCCACTGCGATGAAGATCGCAATTGCGTGGCCGTCATCTTGTTTGCTGGCGGTGTTGAGCTTTGCAAAGGCTGGGGACAGACGTGCAGAAGCCACTATGCTTTGCTGACAGGTAGCATGCGACAGCTCACAACCTTTGCGCCTCTGTCCTGGATGATCAACATGTGCAGCATGTTGTGTGCGCAAATGCAGCAATGAAACGCCCGGGCGCCGAGCCGTCGCTAAGTCAGGCACACCAATGAGGGCCATGTGTGCGCGGCCCCACTATCCAGGCACGCCTTCCCATTGGCAATCCAAGTTAAACAACGGTGGTTGCTTGCGCGCTCACCTTTCCTTGTTGGGTAGGGGGTGAAGGACAGGAGATGAGGTGCCGTCGAGGCCCCAGGCGGTGCGCTGGGCCCACAAAGCCAACAGCAGGGGCTCCGCTTGAACTGCCTCCTGCGCGTCGCCGCTCTTCCTCTTCTCTTCTCCACCTTCACGAGTATATCATACCCCGTTGTCCCTCATTTGAACAATAGCAATTCGCGCGTTCACTCCTTCACGCCGGTATTGCTATTCGCTCCCAGTCACTCATTCACCTACCAGACCACTCATAACCGCCGTTGAACGACGTTACGATCTCTGCCGCACACAATATCCAACTGCATCAGCAAGCGACCAGCAAACCCACATTCAAGATGCTTTACTCCACTGCCCTCGTGCTGAGCACCATCGCTGTCGGCCAGGCCGCCGCTGCTAACCACCACAACCGCCACGCCAGCTTCCACGCCAGGCGCCAGGCGTAAGTAGATCGCATGACCTGCATCAAATCCCCACTAACAGCTCGTATAGTGACGCTAAGCGCTCTGCTGGTAACGATATCAACTGGAAGGCCGTTGCCTACGACCTGAACGACGTCGACTGGGACAAGGTCAACTGGAGCTCCGTCTTCACTTCTCCCACCCCTACTCCTGCTGCTCAGGAGGCTCAGCCCACTCCTACCGTCGCCGCTTCTTCTTCCGTCGTCGAGCAGAAGGTTTCCGCAAAGGCAGCCCCAACCAGCTCTGCTGCCGTCGTCAAGGTCCAGGAGGCCAAGACCTCTGCTGCACCTTCGTCCACCGTCGCCACCTCCTCTGCGGCTGCTGTCACCTCCTCTGCGGCTGCTGCCACCTCCTCTTCCTCGTCGAGTGACCTTGGTGACCTCATTGGCGACGTTGTTTCGGACCTTCTTGACGGCGTCGAGGACCTTTGCAAGTCTCTCGGCATCGGCTCCATTGGTAAGAACGATAAGAGCAACAACGGCGCCATGTGGGTTGGTGAGGACGGCGACTGGAAGGCCGAGTTCTCCAACGACGCCGATGAGGATGCCGTCATCTTCTGCTGGAAGGCCGATGGCTTCTCCGGCATGTCCCTGAACGTCAACCAGCCTGAGATTTCCGTCGGTCTCAAGGCCGGACAGAAGACTGTTGTCTCTTTCGCCGCCGACGTTCCCTCGGCTTGCGCTCCTGCTTTCAAGGACACCAAGCTCGCCAACTTTGGTGGTCTTGACCAGACCTGGTGGGAGGTCACCTTCGGCCAGTACGGTGCTTTCGACGTCTCCCGTAACGTCAACATGAAGGGCCGCACCATCAGCTCCAAGGGCTCCAAGTGCGAGTCCACCATGAGCAAGTGTGTCTTCAAGTGCAAGGACGACTCAGTCTCCTCTTGCGAGAAGGGCAGCGACTACGACCTCTTCGACTGCGACTCCAGCAACGGCGGCGGCGGTGGCTACGATGCCGTCATGGCCGGTACCGGTGGTGGTTGCTCCATGGGCTCCTCCGGCGAGACCGTCAAGGTTTCCTTCTCCTGAGCGCATTCGTCTCGAGGTCGGCGTTGGGTTTCTTCATGCACATCTTTTCCTCATATTACCCGTCCATCTATATCAGCTCTGGATACTCCTGGCCATGTCGGCAATCTTCTGAAATTGTCGCTTCTCGCAGGATACCCTTACGACCCATGGTCACCCGATGTCGTACAATGGACTCTTCGTGGCCAGTGTGTTTTGCATAACTGTTTATTGTTAGTATATATGAAAAGTTAAAAAAAAAAAACCTTCTTGCTCCTGCCGTAACACTTGTGATGCAGTAGCCTAACCATTGACTGAGGAGTCGCATAACTAGCACTGATCAGCCATGTACCAAGAAATCCTTCAACGTCGTCGATGGATCCTCAGTCGCTCGCAAGGTCTGCAGTCTCCCAAGCCTGAGAGCCGCTGACGAGCCACATCTGTGCACTACGTAACCCTTCTTACCAATGCCGTATACACAACGTATGAGCTAGAACCTTGAGGCTTTATAGAGTTGCTAGGAGGTATTCTAGAAATACACAGATAGATTTCTGAAAAGTTCTGGCGCTGCGTTGTTGACATCGGCTGGTGTTGGTGTAGGAACGCGAATGCCAGGTAGTTTGTCGGCGGCTCCCAAGTGCAGTAATGCTAACCCCGAGATCGTCGTGGTGAGGTGGTCACATTTGAGGAATCGGTGATGTGGAGGAGATGCGGGGCAAGCGCAGGTTGAACCACCGCGTCGACCATGGTTGTAGAAGGCGCGATGGCGCAACGAAGTATACATAACTTCTAAGCTAGAACCTTTAAACTTTACAGAGTTGCTGGGAGGTATTCAAGAAATATGTAAGTAAACAATATCAAGAATCTGGCTGCGCGTTGTTGGCTACAGCTAGTGATGGTCTAGGAACGTGAATGCCAGGTGATTTTCAGATGGTGTGTCGCATACCAAGAGCACCTTGCATGCACGCTGTCACGTTCCAGAAAAAATCAGCTACATGATCTCAGCAGCGACAATCACTCAAGCAGTACCGCTTGCTGGAGGCCTTCAGCATAGTTAGGACTGCTCTTCAGATTCTGAAGAAGTTGCTGGATTCTTATTACGACTTTTTGGGTTACGGGTAGTGTAGAGAACAGCATTGAATACCTCCGGTATTTAGTCAAATGTTCGTATTCGTTTCGTTGGAAAGCTATCATGATAACTAAGTCCACATAACTCCATGTAGATCTACGCCAAGACCGATGTAACGGTGACAGGAATGCTACTTGTACATGGCAAGCCCAAAGGCAGCCCAACATAATTCAGGTCAACTTTTGTCCGTCATCATCTACAACTCGTCGTGACCGGGCTCCTCGTCGTCAGCGCCACCAGCCGAGCCGTAGAGCTTGGAGGTGATGGGGTAGGCGACATCGGACAGCTTCTGGAACTGCTCGTCAAAGTCCTCGGCGACAGCAGACTGCTGGTTCTCCTCGAGCCAGTCCTGGGTCTCCTTGACGGCCTCAAGGAGAGACTCCTTGTCATCATCCTCAAGCTTGCCACCAAGACCCTCCTTGTCGTTGACCTGGTTCTTGAGGCTGTAGGCGTAGTTCTCGAGCTTGTTGCGGGACTCAATGCGCTCGCGGTTAGCCTTGTCCTCCTCGGCGTACTTCTCGGCCTCCTCAACCATACGCTCAATGTCCTCGGTCGTGAGACGGCCCTTGTCGTTGGTGATGGTGATGCTCTCACCCTTGCCAGTGGCCTTGTCGACGGCGGAGACCTTGAGGATACCGTTGGCATCGAGCTCGAAAGTGACCTCGATCTGGGGAACACCACGGGGAGCGGGGCTGTGGATCTGTTAACTTATGTACTGGCAGGTGAAAATTATTGGAACTTACGGGATGTTGGTGAGCTCGAACTTTCCAAGGTTGTTGTTGTCCTTGGTCATGGATCGCTCGCCTTCAAAGACCTGGATAAGGACTACGGGTTGGTTGTCGGCGGCCGTAGAAAAGATCTGGCTCTTCTTGGTGGGGATAGTGGTACCACGCTTGATGAGGTGGGTCATGACACCACCAGTGGTCTCGATACCGAGAGTGAGGGGGTTGACATCCATGAGAATCAGACCCTCAGTGGTGCTGTCACCGGCGAGAATACCACCCTGGACGGCGGCACCGAAAGCGACAGCCTCGTCGGGGTTGACATCCTTGCGGGCCTTCTTTCCGAAGTACTCCTCGAGCATCTGCTGAACCTTGGGGATACGGGTGGAACCACCAACAAGGACAATGTCGTCGATGTCGCTCTTCTTCAGCTTGGCGTCCTTGAGGACCTGCTCAACAGGCTTGAGGGTCTTCTTGAAGAGGTCGTTGTTCAGCTCCTCGAACTTGGCGCGGGTGAGAGTCTCGGAGAAGTCGTTGCCCTTGTGGAAAGACTCGATTTCGATCTTGGTGGTCTTCTGGGAAGAGAGAGTACGCTTGGCCTTCTCGACCTCGCGCTTGAGCTTACCCATGGTCTTAGCGTCCTTGGTGATGTCGACGTCGTTCTCCTTGTTGTACTTCTTGGTGAAGTAGCTGATGATGCGGTTGTCGAAATCCTCACCACCAAGGTGAGTGTCACCAGCGGTAGACTGGACCTCGAAAACACCGTCCTCAATGGTGAGAATGGAAACATCGAAAGTACCACCACCGAGATCGTAGACGAGAACCTGGCGCTCGGGCTGGTCAGTCTTGTCAAGGCCGTAGGCGAGAGCGGCGGCGGTAGGCTCGTTGACAACACGGAGAACGTTAAGACCGGCGATGGTACCGGCGTCCTTGGTGGCAGCGCGCTGAGCGTCGTTGAAGTAGGCGGGAACAGTGACAACGGCGTTCTTAACGGGCTCGCCGAGGTAGCTCTCTGCAACCTCCTTCATCTTGCCAAGAACCATAGCGGAGATCTCCTCGGGTGTGAATGTGGTCTCCTCCTTGTGGACCTCAACGCTGACGCGAGGCTGGCCACCCTTGTTGACGACCTTGAAGGGGAAGTGCTTGATGTCGTTCTGGACAGACTTGTCGCTGAACTTCTGACCGATGAGACGCTTCTGCAGAGATTGTTAGCTTTTGTGCGGCACCGCAGTGGGACGTGCAACTTACGACATCGAAGACGGTGCGGTGGGGGTTGCTGGCGAACTGGTTCTTGGCGGCGTCACCAACAAGACGCTCATCGTCGGTGAAAGCGACCCATGAAGGCGTGATACGGTTACCTGGAGGACACCTGTCAGTTCTTGTTCGAGTGCAGCACCGCGGCAAACTTACCCTGGTCGTTGACCATAATCTCGACCTTTCCGTTCTTCATGATACCAACACAGGAGTAGGTGGTTCCAAGATCGATACCAATAACGGGGCCGGTGATGGCGTTGCTGTCTTCGGCGATGGGCTCCTGGTCCTCAGCGCGAGCTGTCTTCGCCAGCATCAAGCCAGCGACGAGGACCATGAGGAGGTAGAACGCAATGCTCCATGTCGAGCGCTTGCTGGCGCTCCGTGAGCTGCGCGCCATTGTGATGTGTGGTGTATGTGTCGGCCTCTGAGTGGCTTCAATGGACGCAAGTGTGCGTGGATGAACTCTGGCGAGCTCGCTGCGTGTGTGGTGGAGTAGAGAAGACTCCGGGTATCTAAGAAGGAAAAAGCAAGACAAGCCAGTTGAAGTTGACTGTCGGAGTGGGATGAAAGAAGAAGAGGGTAAAGCTGGCGAAAGGCAAGCGTTATATGTGGAGCGGCCTCTACAAAAGAACAGCTGGTATCTCGAGCACACCGAGCTTCACCGCCTCCGAAACTGGCCTTAGCGCGGTCGCTTTGCCCCACTAACCTGGAGTTGCCCGCACATCAGCCTTAATTTCACTCAATCTCATGCTTCATTGGTACAGGACACGTGTAGTTTCACTCGGTGCTCGAACTTTCCACTACGCTCGCCGTCCGTAATACAGCATACACGTGCTTTCTGCATCACCACAGTATGATTTTGACTCATGTGAAAGCATCGCCGCAACAGCTGTCCTTTCGGCATGTCAGATTCCAGTAATGGCGAATTTCGCATGCAGTAAGTCGCAGAATATCGTGTAGGCACCCCGCGCTAGTTCTCAGCCTCACCCGTCAGGATGTCAAGGTGGCCTCTTGAAACCCTGTCTCTGTATGCAGAAGTTTGCCAGTTGCACATTTGCGCTTGTTCCGCCAATCACCGCCTGCGAGACTCATACATATTGAGCAACGTCTCCTCGTGTACGCAAGGCAACTGCTGAATACACGAAGCATATGGCTTCCTCTCATATCGGCAATCAAGCACTGGGTCCGAGAACGCGGCCGCTGCGTTCTGGCGGTGAACAAGTCTTGACATGCACGTCGCCCTCCATGCTCAAACGCGTTTCGAGAGTCTTCTAGCAATCGACACCGCTCTAGAACGTGCTCGAAAAGTATCGTACAGATGTGAACATCTCCACACCGTGTGTTCGACTATAGCGGCTGTTCATCGTCTCTGCAGATCTGTCAACCTTTCGTGTCTTTGCAATGCGGGTTCAGGCGCTACATTTTCTCGTGTTGTCGACTTATGCTGAATGCGGTACATTTGAGGAGTATAGATCACAGCACTAAATATTGGCATCGTGAGAATCCTTACTTCATCTATTCCCGCGGTCTTAGCACGGTGCTCGCTCCGAAAAAATACGAACGTCATCACCGCAGCCATCAGACAGATACAACAACTCGATGAGAGGATGGAAATGCAACGATACTGCGTCTCTTCGACTCTTGCTGCGCGGCCAGCTTGAGTTTTCACATACCGATTCCATGCGATACCTGTCTGAAACACCACGCTTCACTCTGCTGCAGGCAAACCTTGGCACAAGGCTACCATGTTCGGAAGGTCAGGGCCAAAATCGATCACGGCACTAGAAGATTGGCGTTTTCGAGGCCTCTGAGTCGTCCAAGATTCGTTTCGGCGCAGCTCCTGGGTCGAGTGTTTGCCAGGTTGTGCAGTTTTCTTGCATCGAGACAGGGTCCAACTCCGCACAACAGCTCTTGGTATACTCGATTTGGAACCCAGATGAAAGCATCGATTGCAGCACTAAAGTCTTGGAGAAAAGCTGGGCATTGACGAAACAACAGTGCCGGAACCATCGAGTCCATGCTTTGTTTGTATAACGGGTATCCTGAGTCGTGAGAATATCGTGCGAAACCCTGCTGACTGCCACAACACAGCCCGAAACTTGCACAGGCATTTGTTGAGCCTCATGATGCCAATCTCTGAAATGTGTGGTCATTCGATTGAATGAAGATCGCTGACAAACCGTCACGCCGACCCTTTGCCGACAGTTCACCGCCGTCAATGCAGCTATCCTCAACCTCTGATGTGGCCTACGCCAAGTGAAATGCTTAGAAATGCAAAAGCAAACATGTAGCGCAGCGCCTAGCGTGACTGAGGGAGATGTTGTGCAGGAGACCAGCGTTCGCAATGCTGCAGAAAAGAGGAAGCATAAGTAAGCAAATAGCACTAAGTATAGAACTGTTGTACGTTTTTATTCTATGCATCCTGTACGCTATAGTGTTACAGAACGTCAGCATCGCGTAGCCAGCGAGTAAGCGCTCTCTTATCGATTGCATGGTCGCCTGTTCATGCTGCGATTTGCCCCAACATCGCCTGACAAATCAACATCTACGAAACGCATTTTCGGATATGACGTCCGCGGGGCTGTTACTGCCGACTACGCTACGCTATCAACGTCACGCAACGGTACTTTCGAGAAGTGGGGTGTCAATATAAAGTGCTTGCTGACCACCATATTTCATATTCGATAACAGTCAAAGCCGAGTTTCTCTCCCTTCCTTCCAACACACTACGACCGCAACCATGGGCGCCGAAGCAAACACCGATAAACCCCATTCTCATCATGCCATCCCTAAGGATATCCCAACCGAGGATCATCTGAAAAACTACCCAGCTCCTGGAGTATGTGAACATGCTGAAGAATATGTGCTCATACTAACTGTTGCAGATTTCATATTTCACACCCCTTCAAGACCCCCCAGCGGGTACCGCACTTGGAATGACCGATGGCAGCTCAAAGATACCCAAGCTCTTCACCCCGCTCAAGATCCGAGGCCTTCAGATACAGAACCGTATCGCGCTGTCACCACTCTGTCAATACTCTTCCCAGGATGGCCATGCCACAGATTGGCAACTCACTCACCTGGGAGGCATTCTCCAGCGCGGTCCTGGACTTACCATGGTCGAGGCTACCGCCGTGCAGTTCAACGGCCGTATCACGCCCGAGGATGCTGGTCTGTGGAAAGACTCACAGAAGGAGCCCCTCCGCAGGATTGTCGAATTCGCCCACGGTCAGAGCCAGAAGATTGGTATCCAGCTCGGACATGCTGGCCGCAAAGCCAGCACAGTCGCTCCGTGGTTGAGCAAGGGTGACATTGCAGGCAAGGATCTGAACGGCTGGCCCGACAATGTCCATGCGCCTTCTGCGATTGCCTTCAACGACAACCACTGCCAGCCCAAGGAGATGACATTAGACGATATTGAGCAGCTCAAGACCGACTTCAAGGCTGCCATTGAGCGTGCCCTCTCGATTGGCTTCGACTTCATCGAGATTCACAACGCCCACGGCTATCTCCTCCACTCCTTCTTGTCGCCCGCATCGAACAAGCGTACCGACAAGTACGGTGGCTCTTTCGAGAACCGCACCCGCTTGACACTCGAAATCGTCGACCTGGCTCGTGCTACCATTCCCAAGGATATGCCTCTTTTCCTCCGTATCAGTGCCACCGACTGGCTTGAGGAGGCTGGCGTCGAAGGCTGGACCGTTGAGCAGACCGTCAAGCTTTCCGAACAGCTGGCCGATAAGGGCGTCGATCTTCTTGATGTCTCCTCTGGAGGTCTGCACGAGAAGCAGCACATCCATGGCGGTCCCGGCTACCAGGAGCCTTTCGCCAAGGCAGTCAAAGACAAGGTGGGCGACAAGATGCTCGTTGGTACTGTTGGTTCCATCACCAACGGCAAGCAAGCCAACGGCTACCTCGAGGACGACAACCTCGACGTCGCTTTTATCGGCCGCATGTTCCAGAAAAACCCCGGTCTTGTCTGGCAGTTTGCTGAGGACCTTGGTGTCGAGGGTCGATGGGCCAACCAGATCCGCTGGGGCTTTGGCGGCCGCGGTAAAAAGTAAGAATTTCACAATACCCACGTGTCTCTTTTTAGCTTCATGACATAGACGAATTCAAGATCTAGATCTGTACACTATTGGAAAGATAGGAGTCTGTATGACATTGTTGTAATCTCAAATTGTTGCAATTGCTACATGACTGCATCCAATACTGACGTTGCCAGGGATCAGGTCGTGAACAAGAAGGCATTTGCAAATGAGGCTGCTTTCACGATGCACAAGAAGGACTAGCCGGTGCAGCTCGTGACCAACAAGTCTGTTGTTCTCACGCAGACACGCGTGGCTTCTCTCGAATGTATTCTACACGTGCTGACCCCAAAACGGTACACGCTAGGTAAATGTCTGCGGAGCCCCCTCATTGGCTGATTAAATACGTCACGACGTCATGCATCCTAAATGCTCCAATGTTACGAGCATCAAGCTTGTTTCCACGCGTGTGATCTTATGTAGACCCCTGAATACTGCAGATGGCTTCCACGCTACATTACCTCCAACAACTGCACCCTACTCGCTGTTTCACATCAGACCCTTCTCTGTAACACTTGATTCAAAACTGAAGATGGGATTACTAGGCGGCTCAGACAGTGTCGTAGACCCTGCAGCTCGAGACAAATACCTCCTCCAAGGTATGTTCCGTCAACCCCACACCCTCCCATCTAACCACCACAGTAACTGCCGGCCCATCCTACGACCCAAACACACACACCCAAGTATCCGTCAACAGCCCCGAAGTCCACAAAGTCGACAACAATCTCGCAACATCCTACTTGCGCGTGCGCATAAAAGACTACCACGGCCTCCCCAAAGATGCGCCCAAGAACTGCTCCTACTTTACTCATCCCCTCCACACCTCGGATCGATATTCCGTGGCGTGGTCGTTCGTCCCCAAGCAAGACATCTCCGGCACCGACCTGATCATGGGGTTCGACTTTAGCCACCCTGTGCGCGATCGCTTGCCGCCGGGGACGAAAACAGCGGTCAAGATCGCTACCACCGTGCTGGATCCAGGGTTGTATGCTGACCCGTACAGCGACGAGCCGTATCTGTACGGGCCGGCGTTGAGCAGCATGTTTACCTTTCGGATTGGCGGGACGGTGGAGGAGGAGGGTGCCGAGGAGCAATTGAAGCGGCTAGAAGGCGAGAATGATGGCGTGGTGGAAGAGGGTGCTGCTCTGTCCGGCGAGTCTGTTCGTGAAGGTCAGAGTATACCGGGGTCTTGGAAGGCACGGAGGAAGTTCTTCCTTGATCAGTCGCAGTTGGAGAAGTTTACGTTTGAGAAGGGGAGGATGTACCATGCCGATTTCTTCAATCCGCATCTCGACTTTAGCAACTTCAGCCTCCGGTTGCCAGGGTTTTCGATCAGCGTAGCCAAGTACGTGGACGAGAAGACGCATCACCTTCGGTTCGTACTGAAGAGCAGAGAGAGCGGGGAGGTGGTGTTCGTTGTATTCTTCAAACTGCTCTTCGGAAAGCAACTCGAGGAGACACTGGCGAACGGGCAGGAGAAAAGCAGCTCAACCGCCAGCACCACTACAGAACACGATCAAAATACCCAAAAAGAAGACAAAATCACAGATGAAACCCGACGGAAGAGCACACAGCGAGAGACCCTAGGCGGAAGCCGCGCGCCCTCCTTCCAGGAGCCCAAAGGCTTCTCAGCCCCAAAGTCCTTCACGCGAGACGCCGACAGCGAATACACTCTAAACACCATGGCGGACACCCTCGCGCAATCCATCTCTGCAGCCTTCGGCGCCATGGGATTCGGAAACACGTCGGAGCCCGAGGACGAAAAGACGCCTCCTGCCAGCAGGTCGCACGCGGCGCCACGGGAGAGTCTGAACGACGATGCGATTGAGAGGCATCTACGGGACCAGCACGGGAGTCGTGGATGAAGGTGGGACGCAAGGCGAAGCGATTTTCCGTTGTAAAAAATAATAATCTCGAGATACCGAACACGTGGCAAAGAAGAATAGAATCTAAACATGCAATCAACTCTGCATCCTACCCTTGAGTAATGCGGGAGCAAACCTTTCCTCTCCACATCCACATCCGCGTCCTCACCGCGCTGCAGCCCCCGCGCACAGCAACAACAACCAACCAACCCCTTGAAACGGCGTAGATGCACTCTTGGGATTGAACTACCTCTGCTGTTGCTAGACAGGCGAGGAACTACTGTGTACTGTGTACTATTCACAACCAAGACATTGCTCTGCACCGCACACCACATGCTCTCCAAATAGTCGATCCACATCTCCCAACCCTCCCCTCACACAGCTCTTATCGACCCGCTGCCGCGAAGCTCTGTAGCAGCTATTGCATGTGGGGCGCGGTGGTGGATGATTGTGTGGTTGGTTGTTCGCGCAGTAGAAGACGCGTCGACAGAATTGCATTGGATTCCACAAGCCAGATATACGCGGGAACCCGTGCAGTGATACCTGCACAATGATATATAGCGTGGAAAGGCAAAGTGTGACATGCTGCATTACCTACTATGTGTGAGTATGTCGCCGGTGGTGGTGAGTGTTCAAGGATCTGTGCATTGGGATTGTGTGTTGTGTACTATTCCATCTATCCAACATGATAACTTTACGACGTCATGTAGACCAGCCTACCTACTTCCTCGGCAACTCCCAAAACACCCTCTTGAAAATCTTCTTGCTATTGAACAGATTCACAAGCCTTAACCTCTCGTTGTCTAGGTGCGCGCTGTCACTCGCCTGGCCGCACGGTAGCTGTGCTGCAGGGGCGCTGAACTCCTTCTCGAGGAAGCGGATACTGGGGATGCTGCCGCCCTCTCTGATGAACAGGGGCTTGATCTTTGTGGGCGACGCCTCGGGCTGTGGGAGGTCGGAGTCCGAGCCGTTGGCCAGCGTGTTGCTGGTCGCGGGGGATGGTTTCGTAGGGCTGAGGGGGGCGTGCTGGGTGAGGCCGTTTGCGGTTGATGGGCGGCGTGGGGTGAGTGTTGTTGCCCAGACGTCGGTGATGGCTCGCTCCAGGGTTTGGAAGATCTCGTTCGTGTAGTCGCCAAGCCAGGGCTCGGCTTGGTGGTCGATGGTCACAGATAGCTTGTTCTTGCTATCGAGACCTTCGAATTCTTCAGAAAGGAAGAACTGGAGTGCTGCTGCTACTTCTGAGGCTTCTTGGTTGGGCACAAGACGCATGGAGAGTGCTGCTTTTGCTAGGCGGGGAATGATGGTAGAGTTTTCAGGACCGGAAGTCTGGAAACGATGGATAGTGAGGGAGGCTTCGCGCCATCTGCGCATCAGCGACTGCGCCAGTTCCTCTGGGTCGCCGAGATCGGGGTTGCTGCGAAGAAGCGTTTGTGTAATCTCAGTGTAGAGCTCCTTCTCGCCTTCGGCTAATGGCAAGATGGGATCGTAGAAGCCGGGGATCTGTACCTTGCCGTGACGACCCGTCAGCTTGGACAGCAGCATCACAAGATCCTTGAGCGGCTCGTCGAGCAGCGCACTGCCATCCACTCCGCTGTGCAGATCGGGGTGCTCGCTCTCGACCTGGACTGTGGCGTGGATGACGCCTCGCAGGCCGTAGGTGATGCAGGGGACGTGGTCGTCGAGCCAGTAGCTGTTGGCCAACAAAATCCAGTCGACGTCGCCAATCAAGTCTTTCCTCGCTTGCACTGCCTTCTCAAACCCGCGGGAGCCGCTCTCTTCCTCGCCCTCGATGAGGAAGATGATGTCAGCATCCAGACTCTGCTCGTTGGCCAGCTCGTGCGCGGCGTAGATGGCAGCCATCAGGGGCCCCTTGTTGTCAGAGACGCCTCGCCCGTACAGATAACCGCCTTCGCCAGTGAGTGTGAAAGGGTCGTGCTTCCACTTGCCGTGCTCGTTCTCCGCGGGGATGACGTCGTAGTGTCCGTAGAAGAGGATCTTCTTGCGCGACGCCGCTGTTGCAGGGTTGCCTCTGAACTTTGCAAACACGATAGGGTTGTACGGCTCGCTTGTGTTGATCATCTCGGTGACGGCGCCAAAGTTCTGGAAGACGGAGCGCAGGTAGGAAGCGCCCCTCCGGCAGTCTGCACGGTACTTGGGCAGCGACGAGACGGTCCGGAAGTTGACGAATTGACTGAGAGATTCGACCATGAGATCTGCAGACGTTAGCTCAGCCAGTAGCGACAGCGAACGTGTACCCACCGTTGTTGCTTCGCTTTGCAGCCGCCGTGGGCTCAGCACAGTCGCGCACCTCCCAGATGACGATGGTGTTGTCATTGCCACCTGTGACTAGCGTTGCTTTGTCGTTGTAGGTTGTGTATGCAGACGCGAGAATCAGGCCGGTGTGGGCCTTGAATGTCGACATGGTCTCGTAGTGCTCGTTGAACTTGTGCACGACACCGGACTTGCCGCCGGCGAACAAAACACCCGCACCCAGTGTCAAGGTATGTACGTCTCCCGTGTTCGCCTTCAAACTCCTGACCAGCTGGCGTGTCTCGAGGTCCCAGACGTTGACCTCGCCGTCGAAGCGGCCGCTGTAGAGGAAGGAGCCTTCGCGGGCAAGGGACAGTATCGACTCGCCCTCTTCTCTGCCGTCTTCCAGTGCGCAGATGTTGGAGATGAGGCCGCCTCGTGCCGGGTCGATCCGCCAGAGCAGGATGCGCCCGTCACCGCCTCCCGAGACCAGGACTTCCTCGGACGGTGACTCTGACAGTATGCCCTTGCCCAGCAGCATGCAGTGCACGTAGCCATAGTGGGCGAACTGGTGGATGTCCTGGCTGTCAATCTGCAGCTCCTGGCCGCCTACAGCGTCGCGAGGGCGGGCGTCTGCGCCGACAGGCTTGGGTGTCTGGGCGCCGCCTGGGCCGAGGGAGTCGAAGAATCTGTTCTTGCGCTGCGAGGGGTGCGAGGCGGTGGTGGGCCGTGGGCGGGTGTCCTTTTCCTTGAGGTCGTACCACTGTATGCTCGTGTTCTGGGCGCCGAGGTAGACGGTGCGGTGGAGGGACGAGTAGGCGACGCAGAAGATGTCGCCGATGTCGTAGGGCGACCAGAGGGCGTAGAGATGGCGGAAGTTGGAGGTGGACCAGACCTGGGGAGTGAGTACGATGGGCGGGGCGAGGGACTACAGGGACGTACATTGACAATGGGGTCGGTGGCGCTGGAGAAGAGCAGCTGCTGGTCGTGCGACAGACACAGGCCGAGCACGCTGCCTTTGTGGGCGTGGATGACGCGCCGGCGCTCGTACGTGTCGAGGCTGTAGACCTGGAATGTGTGAGTGTGGCAGCACGTGACCGATTGCTTTCACTCAGCCTACCAGTATCTCACCCCCCTGTGTGCCGGCGAAGATGTACTGCGACGACACGGCCAGAGCGAGAATCGACTTGTCGTGCTTCATACGATGCGACAGCGCCGGCGCGCGGCTGGCGCGGCTGCTCCTGTCGGCGGCGTCTGACGGGCTCCTCTCATGGCTGGTCGGCAGTCCTGTCACGGGCATGGTCAGCCAGGCTCCGCTGCACTGCAATGAGGTGGTGGTGCATTTTGCGTCGTCTCGTGCAGCCGTGGGACTTGCAGCTGCGATGACGGCGTTCCCCAGGGTCCAGTCCAGTCGCGTGGGTGTGGGCGTGGACCCCCACCACACTAAGAAGCGCCGACAGCTGCCTCTCAGAGTCTCCACCGCGCCGCTCCTCTTCACTCACCTCGTAAGCCTGTCGTGCCTTTGGCGGTGCCTGCCGCGTCCTGCGACATCATGGACCGCCCGTACTGGCACATGCTGACGGCTCTCCCCTGGGCGCTGCACGCTGACAGCAGCGAAAAGTCGAAGATGGGCGAGACGTGGTGCAGTGACTGCAGTGGCTGCCGTGGTGCGTCTTTCAGGTGTGGATAGACGGGAAGAGCGCCGTCGCCATCGTCCAAGGAGGTGATGGATGCAGACTCGTGCTCGCTCCACGTCTCTTCAGGAGAGCTTGAGCCTTGATGCTCGGACATGGCCACATGTCACCGCTCAGCGGGAATGGCGAGCGAGGGCCCTTGAATGGTGTGATTTCTCAGGAGCTACACAGAAAGCTATCACTATGGTATGTATGGTAGAGTCGGTAAGATGGAGCACCCAACTGTGTCGACAACGCGCAGCAGGACGTTGTAGGATGCATCTTTCTTTATCGTGCCTGCCTTTTCGTTGTTTGGCCAGCGCACCATTGACAAACGTTGTACCCATTCCTCGTGGGCACTCAGGTCTGACACAACGTTGCTTTTGCACTGGCTGCCCGTTTGAAGAGAGACAGACGCTTGGCCGCTTCGACACATGGGCAGGCTGCGAGGACATGTTCGGTATGCTGTTCCATGTCTCTCACTCGTATCTCATAATGATACTATGTACACTTTCCTGCGGGAGGCTGCCGCAGACTTGCGGGCCGCCGCACATGCGGCCGGTCGCTGGACCTGATCGTCGGTGTCGCTGGAATAAAGAAACGAACACGGTGGTTCTCTCGGAACCGCGCTGATTGCTGATCTCCGGTTTCTGATTGATCATGGACTGCTGAATCAGAGCACCGTCCCGGCCGAGGCGTGCTGATATCGTATCTTGGGTTATCCTACATCAGCAACACACGCGTGGATGCATACGTGTATGCTCCCTTGCCGCTCTCCCTACATCATCGAGCCTCCAGCAGAGCCCAGAGTCCAGAGTCCAGCCTACCGCCACAGTGGCTGAACCGTGGCTGAACCGTGGCTGAACAGGTTTTGTACACAGTAAGGGTAGACCCCGCTGGTATGAGCTCAGCTGGCATGGGTCACCCTAACCACCCCCAACCACCCTCGAGTAAACCATGGGCCGATCTGTGCCAGCGCTCACCGAAAGTACCTCCTGACGGCATCTTGGGCAGCAACGACATGAGCATTTATCGTAATATCCGAATTCGCTGCACACTGTCATCAGCGTGCGTGAGCAGCCTCCCAGTCCACCAACCCCGCGCGCGACACGTTGGCCAGGGCTGCAGCCGCACGCCTCGCACCCGCCTGCGATTCGCGGCGTTACGCTGGCCGCATAGTCGGCCAGGCTAAATGTAGTCGAGCGGCGATGGATGTGCCTGTGAGCTGGCGACACGCCAACAAACCACGCTCAAGCGCCCGCCTTCCCCGGCTTCATCTGCTACAGCCGAGCGAATGCCTGCGCGAGACGTCGCACAGTCACGATAGACTGGAACCGTCTCGGCCTCCCTCTTGTGCTCTCGGTGCCTGCCCCTCACCCTACTGGCTGTCTGTCAGAATCTGCCAGACGCCTCACTCCTCGTGCCCCCGCCCCTGTTGCATCGTGAACGCTGAATAAAGACCGCTGTTGTCCTACCGACTCTTTGGCTTCCATGTGGAGCTGTGGAGCGCACGAGCAAGTCTACCCGCTTCCGAAGCATTGATGATTCCTGACCGCCTCGTCCTTGAGTAGATCAAGTACTGCGCGCGCCGCCGTTGTTGCACCACACCAGACGCTGTACAGACGCTGTACAACACCCTTCCTCCTGACGCCGCCGCCGTGCAGCTGCAGCGCAACGCCCACCACAGCCAGCCGCCATGGGCGTCGGAGAAACAATCACCGTCATCAACAAGTCGGGCAAGGTCGTGAGCAGCGTGCGTGCACTAACCCCGCCGATAAGATACCCGCCTCACTAACACGGCACAGAGCAAACACATTGTCAGCGTCTTCAAGGAGGCCAAAGCCGCCTACCGCGAGCGCAAGGCTGAGATCAAGGCCGAGCGCGATGCTGCCGTGCGCGACAAGGCTGCCCTGACAAAGGGCGTCGAGGCTCTGCGCATCGAAGACGATGTTCAGTCCCGCGCATCCTCGCGCAGGTCCTCGCACTCCAAGGCCACACACCGCTCCAAGTCACATCACCACAAGTCTCCTCGCCCGGATGGCCGCCCAACACTAGAGCGTGGCTACACCGACAGCTTCTACGCAAACGACGCGCCGCGCACCAGCCGCCACCGCTTCGAGGATGACCTTGCGGGAGGCGCCCGCGATGGCCACATGAGGGAGCTGGCTCGCCGGAACTCGGATCAGCCTCCTTCTTCCCGCCGGCACACCCAGCGCTCCAACTCGGACCCCTACATCGACATGGATCTGGCCTACGGCGACATTCCCCCACCGCTGCCCGACAAGAAGTACGAGGACGGCGAGCTGAAAGAGAAGGCGTCCAAGATCACCATGCTCCTCGACGAGGCCAACTGCCTGCAGTACTCGGCAACGGCCATGATTGAGAATCTGCAGAAGAACCCGGATGCCCTCGCCGCCGTATCGCTCACCCTCGCCGAGATCAGTGCCATCGTCAGCAAGATGGGTCCTGGAGTGCTCTTGACCCTCAAGGGCAGCTTCCCTGCTGTTGCCGCTCTGCTCCTGAGCCCGCAATTCATGATCGCCGGTGGTGTTGCCGTGGGCGTCACCATTGTCGCGCTTGGTGGCTACAAGATCATCAAGAGGATTCAGCAGCAAAAGGACGAAGAGATCGCCATGGGCGGCCCAGTCCAGATGCCCATCCCCATGCAGGCGCGCGCCGTGGAGGAGCCCTACCAGCTCGATGAGCTCGAGACCAAGGAGCTGAGTCGCATCGATCTCTGGCGCCGCGGCATCGCAGACGTCGAAGCCGCGAGCTCGGGCTGCAGCGTCGACGGCGAGTTCATCACACCCGGCGCCACGCGCCAGCTCGTCGATGCCGGCGTCCTCGACGAAGACGACATCAAGTCGCGCCGCAGCGCCAAGATCAGAGACGACAAGAGCGAGCGCCCCAAATCCCACCGCGCGCGCTCAGACGCTCGCTCAGAAGTACGCTCCGAGCGCAGCGCGCACACCAGCAAGACGTCGGACACGCGCCGCAGCAAGACAGTCAAGGAGGGCAGCAGCCGACGCAAGGAGAAGGAACCGTCGCTGATGAAGGCGCTGTTCCGCTCCAAGACGGCCGCCTACTGAGACTAAACGACATACAACGACGCACCCTGACATACTTGAACGACGCACCCAACGACATCCGACCACATACTCCATCACACACTCAAACGACACAACACGACCACCCACGTCCCCTATCCTTTTGAAGCGTTCCGCAATTCTCATCTGCATACAGCATCTCATTTGTCCTTTATATACCATAGACGGAAAGGATCCACCTCCACCCGCTATCCTCGCATTGCATTGACGCATTTTCGTTTGGGCATAATATGGCGTTGGGTTGAATAGGTTCTACAACGTCTTGCTGCTATATACACTATACAATTACAACACCATACATCTTATTATTACCACTATCGCTACTTTATTACTGTGCTTGTACTCTACTACACTCAAACTGCACAACACGACCAACCACGTCCTCTATCTTCTTAAAGCGTTCTGTAACTCTTATCTGCATACGTTATCTTATTTGTTCTTTCTAAGCTATAGATAGATAGAGTCTATCTCTACCTGCTATTCGTATGTTAAGGTGTTTCTGTTTAGGCATGATGTAGCGTTTAGAATAAATAGACTTATTGTAATGTCTTGCTACTACTACCTGTCTCTGTACTCTAAATACCCCTTCCTACCAACTTGGACCATGCAGCCACCGTACTTGTCTAGCATAAACACGCAATCAAGTACGCCCAAGAAGAGAAAAAGACAAGAACCAGCTTTAAAAACATGGAAAACTAAAACCAAAACAAAGGAAAATACAAGGTAGATTTCCTCTCATCCCACAGACACTCCCGCCAGCTTTCCAACCAGTTATTCAGAATAAACAAAGCGTAGTTCAACAAATCCACACTTCCTATCCATTCCCCTCCTCTAACTACTACTCTTCTACAATCCCCAGTTCACTACCTGCCATCCACACCAAACACGCGCTACCATCTCCGTAGTCACACTTCTCTTTGCTAGGACGACGTATCTCATCCCGCTGCAATTGCGGCTCGAGGGTGGAGGATTGTACTGCTGTTATGGTGTGTTGGTAAGTAAGGGTTGTTTTGAGAGTGTCTGGGTTGCTGTAAGGCTGTGGAGGAGAAGAGAGGGCTAGGTTAGATTGACTTGGGTTGGTATGAAGATGCTATGGAATTTTCATGCTATTTGCGGTGGTGCGGGTCGGTGTTCGCGTAGCTGCATTGCGCTTCTTTTTTTCTTTCCTTGTACAGCTAGACCTCGAGTCGACATGGAAGACGGGGGTGAGTCGTTGGGATTTAGATTTGGTCGCTGCATCGTACCTAGTCCTACTCGATCGTGTGGGAGTATCCGCGTGTTGTGTACTGGTTTTGTTTCCTGTTGATTGGTGTCTTGATCTGGGGTTCTGGGGACTCGCGGCGGAGGAGGATGTCGATGACGGTCTTTTAAGACTTTTGGTTACCTAAGGGTCTGTACTGTTTGCAGATGGGATATTGGGTCGTTGGTGCTGCGGAGAGGTTTTTGGGAGGGGTGAAGAGAGAGTGTGTGGTGAGTGCTGCTTGGTGAGCAATTCGCAATGTCGCGGGATTTTTCTCTAAAGTGTAGTAACGATTTGAAAATGCATCTATACTAGAAAATTTTAAGGCTTTAGAATTTACGCAGATGATAATGAGGAAGTTGAAGATATTCTGTACCATAATCCATATCCGTTTGTCGCCTAGGACGTCGCGAATCGTGTCGGTGATTTCTGTCTGTATGACAAGCAGCTGGATGCACGATTTCAACTCCACGGTGGTGTAAGTGACGAAACACTACATTAGCCATCTTTTAATATCTCCAACAAAACGAAAACCGAGTTTAGGAACCACACCCTGTTTTCTGGTCGGGAAGCGGGCTCTGGGAGGCGTGGTGGCTTGTTCGCGTTCAGACGATGGGGAGGCGATGGCGATACAATCACGTGACTCTAGAGGTGTGTTACGATTCCGATTGTGAGGGGGTGGTAGGCAGACAGAACGGTCGTCTTACTGTAGAAGCACTGTATTTAAGATAAATAAACCGTGAAAGACAGTGATATCTGGTTTTGGGGCTGGGTATCTGCTCGTTATGGAGCTTGAGCTGGAAATACACGCGAATGGAAACCCGTACGCATATATGGCGTGGAAGAAATACAGAGCAGCAACATTTTCAAAGCCCATGAGATGAATGAGTTCGAGTGGTGAATTAGGTCCAGAATGGCACGCCTGTCAATACGCACAGGGCACAATCATTACCTGACCTCTAATCGCACGGCATCACACCATCGCTCTGCAGTTCCCAACGACGGCAGAGATCGTGTCCAGCCCTACCATACTGCATCACCATGATTTGACCGTCATTAGGGCTGCACCCCCCTGCCAGACCCAGTACGATGGCAATTCAGGGTCCACGCAGCGGCTGCCATAAGACGGGAGCCAGCAAGGACCCATGCTTAACAGCAGATCTACGACGAGAGCCCCAAGACTCAGCAATGAAGCTTGGGAACGAAGCCAAGATCACGTTGTGGGTTGCAGATGTTGTGGAGGGCGAAGACGGAAGTCGGCATTGTGGGGTCTTGGGGTCAAGAAGGGTCAAGACTGCAGGATCTGGGGTGAGGAGCTTGTGTCGACGACGTGCGTTGGAGTAAGGTTGATGGTGCTACTTATAGCTTTTACGAGATGCCGTTCTTTTTGAAGGATATTCTGTTGTAATGGTGCAGTCTGGGAGAGTTGTGAGTTGTGAGTGTCGTTGGAGAAGGTCAGACTAGGACGGCTTGGGGGTTAGCGTTGTTGGCCAGCTTTTTGGTGTGTTCGCACGCGTTGCCTCATTGTAGTCAGTTTGTCGAGCCATCACCGTTTGCGTGCTTTTATCGGTTAACCGTCCGTTCGCAGTACAACAATCCCCGGTGAGCCTGTAAGAGACAGCCAGCTTATCGATGCACAATGCGAAGCACTTGTCAGCCTTGTGGCTGCCTCCTCGATGCTGTGTAAGGGAGGGCTGAGCTTGCCGGCATGAACATCAAGGCGTCTCCAGCAAGGTAGCCTGCCAGGGACACACACACCTTATTCTAGGTCATGTTCACAGCCAGTCTTAATGGGAACCACTCATACTCGCACAAAGTGTGTGAGCAAGCCGGCCTCCCCGCCAGAATGTTCGTATTGAGCGCGCGGTAAAGGGGACCACTCAGAGAACCAACATGCCGACACACGTGTTACAGCTCTTTGATCCTACGCGGTTCGCTGCTCCCCGTCGAGGCGTGCTGCACCAGATCCTGAGCCATGTCTTCAATGGTACCTAGCCCCACAGCTCGAACTGAATCCGGAGATTGACACCAGCTTCGGTAGCTTTACAGGTCCCATCACGCGCGCCGTCGGCGTAGGCCGAGTTGAGTTCCTCTGGATCATGATGCGCCAAGTCAGTCCATCGTGTATGTTGCGCTCATGGCGTGAAAATCATGGATCTACCTGCGCCTCTTTCGAAAGGCCGCAACGCGTGGCGAACTTCTCATGATGATCGTTTGCGCATTTCAAAGATCGACCAAGAGGTGTGCCTCAGTGCATTGCTACGTCGACAAAGACGAAACTTGCAAATTACTTGCATGTTCTTTAGTCGCGCACGCCGACTGTCCCCTGTCCAGAACCATTGCCGTGGGATGTTTTGGCGATAAATCCTGGGTTGGTGATTCGATGCCTCCACTGACGCCAGGATCTCAGACCAGAGATGTCCAATTCAGCACTCCTGTACCCTAGCCGTACTTCGAGTCTGTGATGGGACCAGGTGGCCGGATACATGGCTGCTGTTGGTCGATCCAGGGTCGGCGAGTCCCGTGGCAATTCCACATGCCCACAAGTGTCGCATCGAGTTTTTTCGTTATGGCGTCCTCCATTCGCTTCTTTCAATATACTGCGGATGCTGTCGCAGCTCGTTGCAAATCGATCCGGGTGCGCCAAGGCCTGATGTTAGCGCTGTAACGCGCTTCTGGAAGGTAAAACCAAGCAGCCGACGGCCAATGTGCATCAAGCAAAAGGTCACAAAACCGGGGCGCAGCAAGCCATTGCGAGCGCGTTGCATGGAGGGGAATGGAGGGTTGAAGTAGAATTTAAGCCCACGTGGGTGCGCTGATTGGCTGTCGACATCGCCCATTGCCAAGTCCGCTAATTCCTTCACCAACGCCTCCCTCTGGGCGCCGAGCCTCAGCATCGGTCCATCTGCCTGAATTCGAGCTCGAGATGCTCAAGATTCCACTCCGAAGCTTGACACCTCGACGCTAGTGCCCGTGGAGTAGGTTGCCTCCATGCCAAGGCGCAGCGATCCCGAGCGGACGCCCCCCGCCAATGAGAGCATACTACGTGAGAACGTGTGCGCTCTTTCCCTCTAGATGCTCGCGCTGTGAATGGCTGAGCGTGTGCAAACAGCAGATACGGCGGATGGGCTGCTGATGGCTGTCCCCATCTGCGTCTCTAGCCCGTATTGACCAGGGCTGGATCCCTAGGGTTTTGCAGCGGGCGGTACCACGAGCAGCGCCTACACGAGCAGCCTAAGCCGCAGCAGAGACATGGCCTGCATATATAGGGTCTCGCACACTCCCCTGGTTCACGTCTTCAGCCAGCAGTCTTCACTCCAGCTCAGTACTACAACACACCTGCGTGCCTGCAGACGCCCACAGTCACCATGCCGCGCCTCACACAGTACAACTATGTCTTCGCTATCGGCACCTTCTTTGCCCTGCTCGATGCCTACAACAACGGTGCTAGTAAGTCGTCTGCCATCTGCCACCACGCCATCAGTCACTGACACCCACTCCAGACGATGTTGCCAACGCGTGGGCTACTTCGGTCTCGTCCCGTTCCGTCACCTACCGCCAGGCCATGATCTTGGGTACCATCTTCGAGATGGTTGGCGCCATCACTGTTGGTGCCCGTACCGCCGAGACCATCAAGAACGGAATCATTCCTCCCGATGCCTTCAAGGGTGATGCCGGTGTCCAGATGCTTGCCTTTACTTGCGCTCTCGCTGGTGCCTCCATCTGGGTCATGTGGTGCACAAGGCACTCCGCTCACGTCTCGTCCTCGTACTCGCTCATCTCTTCCGTCGCTGGTGTCGGTGTTGCCGTCGCTGGTGCCAGCAAGGTCCAGTGGGGATGGAACAAGGGCAAGGGTCTCGGTGCCATCTTCGCCGGTCTGGGAATGGCTCCTGCTGCCTCCGCCTGCTTCGGTGCCATCATCTTCATGCTCATCAAGACCACCGTTCACCTCCGCAAGAACCCCGTTCCCTGGGCTATCTGGACCGCGCCCTTCTTCTTCCTCATCGCCGGTACCATCTGTACCCTCTCCATCGTCTACAAGGGATCCCCCAACCTCGGTCTTAACAAGAAGCCTGCGTGGTATGTCGCCACCGTCACTGTCAGCTGCGGTGTTGGCCTCGCTCTTCTGTCCTTCCTCATCTTCGTCCCCTACCTCCACGCCCGCGTCGTCAAGAGGGATCACACCGTCCGCTGGTACCACATGTTCATGGGCCCTCTCCTCTTCCGCCGCCCCTCCCCCGAGGGTGCCGAGGCTGCTCGCGTCCCCGACTACGCTGTTGTCCAGCACCACGACGACGAGGAGGTCAAGCCTGAGCTCAAGAAGTCCGACAGCTCCTCCGACGAAATCACCCCTGCCGACCACGAGAAGGGTCTTGTTGTCTCCGAGGACCGTCAGCTCAGCTACAAGGAGCTTATGCAGCAGGGTCAGGACCGCTTCCACGCCAGGCTCAGGACCAAGAGCGGCCTTCTCGGCTGGGCCATGCGCTACCTCCACAAGAACCAGATCGAGACTGGTGAGATCTACGAGAAGAAGAACATGATGATCACTCTCAAGCGCATTCCCGCCATGATCGTTGTTGGTGCTCTCTACGGTGCCAACTACGACATCCACGCTGCCCAGACTGGTATCCACGGTACTCCTGAGGGCAAGCGCATGGAGCGTGTCTACTCCCACGCCAAGAAGTACCCCAACGAGGTCGAGCACACCTACTCGTTCGTCCAAGTTCTCACTGCTTGCACTGCTTCCTTTGCTCACGGTGCCAACGATATCGGTAACGCTGTCGGTCCCTGGGCTGTCATCTACTCTGCCTGGAACACTGGCAGCGCCTCCAAGTCCAAGGCCCCTGTCCCTATCTGGCAGCTTGCTGTTCTCTCCGCCACTCTGTCTCTGGGTCTCGTCACTTACGGATACAACATCATGAAGGTCATGGGTAACAAGATCACCTACCACTCGCCTAGCAGAGGTTGCTCCATGGAGATGGGCGCCGCGCTCACCGTCCTCATCTTCTCGCAATACTCCCTCCCCGTCTCGACATCCATGTGCATCACCGGTGCCACTGTCGGTGTCGGTCTCTGCAACGGAACCATCAAGGCCGTCAACTGGCAGCGAGTTGGTCTCCTTGTCTTCTCGTGGATCATGACCATCCCCATTGCCGGCACCATCGGTGGCTTGGCTATGGGTATCGTCCTCAACGCCCCTCACTTCAAGTAAATGCTTGGTCTTGCGCAACACCAAAATTGTCTACTGGTTTACGAATACCCTCTTTCTTTAGCGATACTCGCTCGTTTTGCGGCATGATATAGATTTCTTCCCTGTAGTGATACAAGCGTGGCGAGAAGCAATTAGCGGTTTAATGTGCTAAATACACGATATTCTCCCAAACTTTCTCTTGCTAATGCCTTGTGATGTGTTAAATACCGTGGTCCCACTGCAGAATTCGACGCACTTTGAAGTTCACTTCACCAGCTATTACAGTCTTGATTTGCTGGAGCTGTAAGATGGATAACTCTGTGTACCACAAATCCCCACGCCCTGTTCACTACCCGCAGCAACTCAGCCTGCCCAAACTTCCTCCTAACGCAGTTCGACTTCCATCCCAAAACTCTCGCGCCTTCTCCTCTGACATCGGACTACGCACAGCGATCAGGTGGCTTGAGGTGCCGTGCCCCGTATCCACGCTACCTACGGAACGAGTCGATCAATCTTGGCTGACGCTGAAGTGGCGTTCTTTCGTGCGGATCATCGCATTTGGAGAGTGTAAGACGATGCGCTGATCGCTCATATGGAGATCGATATGTGACTCGGAATCGAATTGAGGGGATTGTGTCTTTGGGATACGCTTGGATAGATGGAGCTGGCAGTGCGGTTTTAGATTCAAGCACACGCAACACTACCTCGCACATCTTCGGCTTCTCTCTGAACCCAGAGTTTCTTCTGAATCACCCAGCCTTCCCTTCCTACCGTCACTCCAGCTTACGCTCTCATCCAATGCAGATCACACACCCATTGACCCTACCTGCTCCATAGCCATTGCAACACCCCATCCGTCCGGACCCACCGTGTCAAGCCAAGTAAGACACGGCTCTGCTGCGTGCAAAGCGTTGCGGAGGTATAACGAAAGGTTGATGCTGTGCTGGTGGTGATATTGTGGAGCAGAGGTAAGGAAAGGGAGCGATCGGGGCTGGCGAGAGGAGGTAGGGTGGACGGAAAGATGGATATTGTGGAGCAGAGTAGTGTCTTCGCGAGCGAGGAAGGGGTTATGGGCGGGATGGTTGTCGCGGGGTGGTATGTGATGGAAGGTCTTTTGCAAGCATTTTCTAGTGTCGGGCTAAATTGCATTATTAAGATGGCTGTTGGGTCGTTGAACAGATTTCGATGAGGAATTAGACTGCTGACTAGAGAATCGTTGAGCTGGTTGCTGGCCTCGAATCAGTGCTGTTACTTCTATACAAGGATCTCGTCGAAATGAGCAGAGTAGATAAGCGGCGCATCGACGCTGGAGTTAAGCATCGTCTGCAAGTTACAGAAGTGTAGCTTTGACAGTGAAGGGCATGAAAGAAAATTCCAGAGGTCTGCAATGTCACAAAGCGTACTCACACACCGCCGAAGTCACACTTGCAGCGGTTGAGACAGATAATGATCAAGCGGCCCACGATACAGCCCTGAAATCAAAGCCAGAAGCCGTTTGTAGACCGTACAAGCTTACATTGTAATCTGCTGGATGGAGTGTACCTTGGAGGTAGCTTAATCATTCGCTTTCATAAGCTGTGTTCTTGGTAATGATCTCGATGTAATCACAGTTACACAATGCTTTTGGAGAATTGCGGATGAGCTTCGAAACGTACCGTCAACCAGTGAACCCGGGGCTGAAGATGGATGTTGTCGTTCTATGGAGTGAGTTTGATGTGATTGGTGTGTGTGGATCTAGAGAAATGCAACTATCCTAGTCGTGATATGGATGTTACGGACTTGTTGTTGGATCAAGGGGAACGGTTCTTAAATTTCGTTGACAAATTAATGCAGAACCAAGAAATGTGTACAGGAGTCAATTACCCAGCACCAAACGCCGCGCAGCCTCAATAACTGCCCTTTGCGTCATCTGATATACTCGCAATTTCACCACTCTTTGTTGATTTGCACCTAATGTTTGGTGGCAATGTCTGTCGTTTCCGATCTCTGAACTGCTGGTGTGCCTGAAGGCCATCGTACCACGCTTCCTCGGTGATGATATTGCAGGCTGGAGCTTGAAAACCACCAAGGTTCCACTGGTATTCACGAGGACGGACCAAACGCAGTCAGTTTACCCGTATGAAGATGGGAGAGACATACTTACAGCTGGTATCTATATCAGGTGGATGGCGATTAGCCACAGAGCCAAGAGGACGAGAGGACGAAGAGCAGTACTCAGCCGGTAGGGTCTTGGGTGGGCCGATAACAACCTGATCAGGGCCTTCAACACCAGAGGGCATTGGTAGCAATGTGCGTTGTTGCCCAACGTAACGTCTCCAAAGTTCCTTGCGCGAGAGATTCCAATTCCATATTGCGTATCTTTTCTGGCGGGCGTCTTCAGCCTTACGAGCAGCCTCTGCCTCTTTCTGGCGCTGCACGCGCGTCATGAAGAGAGCTTGTTGTTGTGTTGAGGTTTCTGTCATTAGAGTTTATCAAGATGGGTGATGATGCTGGTCTTGATGGTGGTGAACATGCGTTGGACCTTTTGACTGGAGATGTTCAGCAGGATGAGTGAAAAGCTTCTGTACGCGAATGTGTTTGTGGTGATAGCAATTCAAGACAAACCGCCATTCACAATATGTGTCTGACGAGCAGAACACTCAACAGGGCTCTCGCACAAGAAAGCTACAGAATCATTCTCATCAGGTATGAACACCACGGGTAGGACGGGCAACAGAAATTGAACAATGCACACAGTCAAAGCAAGCGCTAGACATTGGTGCACAAGCTTAGTGCGTCAGCGGTGGAAATAAGCTCTGGTTGCGCTTCTAGAGACTCTTGCGCAGCTTTAGAGATCATGCATCATATCATTCAGTGCACTGTATCGATGGATTCCCGCGTGTGGAGACTGCGAAAACTGCTCTCAGTGATCTGTTCTGACCTCGCAACCAGGGATCTGAGAACCGAAAACGTTTGCTGGTTTATGTAATATTGCTCGGTTGCGAACAGAACACGGTGTGCAGTGTTGTTGTTTGTCCCCGAGTCAACGCTGCGAATAAATCCACTGATGGTGCAGTCTGTGCAAATGAACTTGTACTCTGTCTAGTACTTGATTGGTGTGTCGCCGAAAGCGAGATACGTGCTGCGGTCCATAGTGATCCATCGGTTCGATAAAAACGAGGTAAGAATAAGAAAGAAGCCTTGAGGACGAGGAGGGGGGAAAGTAGGACTTGCAGAATTTCTTTTCATTCGTGCGATGACAAAAGACACCAGACACAGGAACGGAAAAAGACAATCACGGAGGGGATGAAGATATCATACGCGATGAGATGTTAATAGCTCTTAGGTGTGAAAGAGTGAAGGCTACACACACAAACTAGGAATTTGGAATGCAGGATCGTGGTATAACGATGCAGTGTCTCTTTTCCTACCCTAAACCACAGACACGCACGTTATGAAAATGATCAAAGGGTGCATGCTACCCTCACCAACAGGATCAAGGCGAAAAACAATCAGAAGTCAAGGACCACTAGGCCAATGACGTTGACAAAGTTCAGCCTCATTGTGCGGTTTTCGGGCAGAAAGATGCCAGTGAACTAACGAGGACGATCTTACGCGGTCTGTCGGGCGCTTGAAGATACTCGCAGCATAAATTCAGTCTGAACATGTTTGAAAAGATACACAAGTAAACTAAAGAAATCAACCCTCTGTGAAGTGTACGTGGGCGAGTTGGGCAGCTCCTGCCGACGCACTTGGTAGCTAGCGCCAACGCTTGGACCGCTGACGCGTCGATCAATCTTCAAGGTTGTTATACGAAAGCCGTGACGCGTCTCACGCACGAACACATCAACACTCATGTGCTGTTCGGAACAAGCACTTCTTACTGGCGTTGTAGTGCCGTCGTCTCGTTTGCATGAGGAATTATGTCCATCGTGACCGTGCTCTAGCGAACGCACGCCGCCTGGATCTACACTGCCCCTTCGACCTCAAATCCCACAACAATGAAGCAACTAGCGCTGATGATATGGCAGAAAAACCTCTTGTAGCGGTCAAGACATCGACCATGTTTGTTCCTGCCGTGCATTTGGCAATCGATCACTTCCCGTAACCAGGTCACAGCATGCGTCTCTCGGTCCATCTCAACACTTCGAAGCCACGGACCACTATTCAAGACTTGCCCGGAGCTCCATGACATCTTAGATACCCGACGGCTGCATGAGTGTGAAGTCAATTCATAGGGTGCGACTTTCCCTGTGTAGCAAGATACACAAAAGTACGACGGCTGTACGGCCAAGCAGCTGCGTGGACGGCGCAGCAAGATCGCGAAATCGCCACTACAATTGCTCCACTTCTTCCTGCACCATCCAAGTGCCCGAGCGGCTACGGTCCGTAGTATTTCTGGGACAAGGCTCCCAAGGCTCTGCAAGGGCTGACAATCCCATCTCCACTGTCTGTGTACCGGTCTAGACCCTACTACTTGTCGCGGCCTGCCACGTTCGAGAGTATGGTGTTTGGGCATTCGCATCATCTTTTCCCCGCCTCCAAAAATGCGGAGACAAATACTCTAGTCAGGTGAAGACCCCTGGCTCTTGCTCGGTATCCTTGGTAAAAGCACATAAGAGCATATGGGCCATCTCCTACCACAGAACCAACGACAGTGACTACGCAAGGCGCAAGTACATACTCGCGTATTCGAAGAGCTTGCGGTCGAGTCGTGTTGCGCCAGCTTTCGCCCAGATGCCAGGCAGATAGTCAAGCATGTATGGAAGCAAGGCCGAGACACTGTACTCGCTTTGCAACGCCCAGCGTCAGATTGCACGGCACGGCTCGTATCTAGGCTAACCCCGCGAGGGTCGACACATTCACGAGCTCAGTCTGGAGCCGGCAACGCGACGATCCCAAGGACCTGGGTCTGCGGAAAGTGGGACTTGACCTGTGGCAAAAACTGCGCCAGCGGAGAAGCTGGTCTTCAAGCGACGATAAGCCCCACATTTGGCAACCTCGTTCCGTTATGGTGCATTGCGGGCGCAACGTTCGCGGCTAGATGTGATGCTCACGGTGCCTTGATCGATCAGTGCGTTCTAGGTTATACTTATACACCACGACTTCAATTGTTTCAGTGAGACGTTGAACGGACCCAGATGCGTGGGGTACACTGTAAGCCGTTCCGTGACAGAGACATTCCGCAATCGATAGATACGACTTCGGTCCAATACAGATTCTTGATCGGCGCACGTTGAGACGTGTTCCTGCTTGTATCACCCACCTGACATCGACGTACTCCCTTCGGCAACTTTCAACAGCAAGGGCACCTGGAGTACGATACCGTGCTCACAGAATGGCGCCATATGTGACCTGATGTTCGACAGTTCTCAGGAACCTTCCGTCAAACCTACACACACCGCTCGAGTCGAGGTAGGATGTGTCTTCCAGGTTGCTCTGCCCCGCGCGGCAGCACACATACATCCGTGCGTTTTAGACTTTTCTCGAAAATTCTTATCATGGATCCAGCCCCCACGGCTCCACTGCCGGCTGCGGGCAAGTGGGAAAGATTAACCATGCATGGTAGCGATGTTCCTGGGTGGAGCTAACCGCCACGCACCAGGAGCCTCAACCTGGCTCGGCGACACTGTCCGATCGCTGCCAAAGGCCTTGTTGCCCAATCAAACCCCCACGATAACACGCTATCGACGGATTCCTTTCGAGGCTGAAAATTTTCGAACCTTCCCTTGCATAGGGATAGATTTGCGCGGCGGACACGCCTCCCAGCTCCCCACCCAAACTGTATGCACCGGGGTACCGGCTTGGTCAGTGTGGCGGCGCTGGGATGCCTGCGCTATGGACATTCTACGACTCCGGACTCGCAGATGCCTTCGGCCCCTTTCTTGAACGGACAGAGCTCGGAGGGAGGCGTCGTCATCTCAGAAAAAGCATCAGCTAAAATGAGAGATTGGTAATGCACTTGCCCTCCACGTGGGTGGAATTGTGTTGGAATGCCCTCGTTTGTGCGTTCACAACTGGCATTCGGTCCAAATTTAGCTGATGTGAACCAAGGAAACAGGTCACCTGGACTTGCCCCTATATCCAAGCTGCCGAAATTGTTGACCGCCAGTCTGGTCGCCATTGCCAAGCACCTTCTGTGTCGGGGGAAAATGTCAACACGAAAGTAAAGCCACCCGTGTTCCAGGTCTTCTCCACACGTTCCATCGAAAATACATCACACCTGGGTCAACCATCCACAACCGTGCACCGGACCCACTATGGCCCCTCAGAAAAAGACAAAACCTGAGCAGACCCATCAACTTTAGAGCGGTCAACGTACAATCCTTTCACAATGGCTCCTCTCAATCTCACAAAGCAGGCGAAATTCGCCGTCGCCTTTGCACAGAAGCAATCTACTTCAAGCCTCCGCTCCTCCCTCAGACCATTCCCCCGATCCATTGCAGCAAGATCACACTCTACCAACACAACCGCAGCCAAAGTCTCTGCCACACAGAACACACAGCCAAAGCTGAACACTGCTACACCAGCACTCCCCAAATCTCGCAACTACTCTCAAGCTGCTGCTGCCATGCCTCACGCCACAGAGTCACAGTCGCTCAAGCTCAACAACGCCAACCTGTCCGAGCTGCAGAACACGACCGTCCCCACCTACGACCGCACCAATGTCAAGCACGGAATTGTCCACGTCGGTGTTGGTGGTTTCCACCGCGCCCACTTGGCAGTCTACGTTGACAGCCTGCTCGAGCAGCTCCGTCTCAAGGACTGGTCAATCTGCGGTGTCGGTCTCCAGCCTTTCGACGCCGAAATGAGGAATGCTCTGGCTCCTCAGGACAACCTCTATACCGTCATTGAGCGCTCTGCACCTGGCACAAAGGCTCGCGTTATTGGCAGCATTACAGACTACCTGTTTGCTCCCGACAATGCTGAGGCTGTCATCGCCAAGATGGCCCATGAGGACACCCACATTGTCTCCATGACCATCACAGAGAGCGGTTACTTCTACAACGAGAACACCCACCAGTTGGAAACCGAGCACCCCGACATGGCAGCTGACCTTGCTGGCGCCTCCCCCCCTCGCACATTCTTCGGTTTCGTCTACGCTGCGCTGGCGCGTCGTTACGAAGCTGGTCTGAAGCCTTTCACAGTACTGTCTTGCGACAACATGCAGAAGAATGGTCACATCACCCGTGACATGCTTCTCACCTTCGCCAAGCACCGCGATCCCGATGTCGCCGCATGGCTTGCTCAGAACGGCGCTTTCCCCAACTCCATGGTCGACCGCATCACCCCCAGGACTGTTGAGGAGGATGTCCACAACCTCCGCGATGAGTTCGGTGTGGAGGACGCGTGGCCCGTCGTCACCGAGCCCTTCATGCAGTGGGTCGTTGAGGACAAATTCGCCGACGGCCGCCCACCCTTCGAGAAGGTTGGTGTCCAGGTTGTCAAGGATGTCAAGGACGTTGAGCAGTTCGAGCTGATCAAACTCCGCCTGCTCAATGCCTCTCACTCTGCTATGGGTTACGCCGGATACCTCGGCGGCTTCCAGTACATTCACGAAACGATTGGCCACCCCGTGTTCGGCAAGTACATCTTCAACATGATGAACGAGGAGGTTAAGCCTCTGCTTCCTAAGATCCCCGGCGTCGACGTCGACCAGTACATTCAGACCCTGATCGGCCGCTTCTCCAACCCCACACTCAAGGACGAGATCACCCGCATCTGCCTCGGCGGTTCCGGCAAGCTGCCTCAGTTCATCATGCCCTCAATTGCCGAGCAGATTATTGCTGGAGGGCCCCTGCGCCGCCTTACACTCTGCGCTGCTGCGTGGTTCCGCTACCTTCGCGGCGTCGACGAGCAGGGCAAAGACTTTAACCTCTCGTTCGACCCCAGGAACGACGAGCTGCAAGCGATTGCCCGTGACCAAGGCAACCCCATGAAGCTGCTCAGCATCGGCGACCTCTTTGGTGACGATCTCCGCAACGACAAGCGCTTTGTTGAAGAGCTCACCAACGCGTACAACAGCCTTGAGCGCGAGGGTGCTCTGAAGACCCTCGAGAAGACCGCATAAATGTTTCGTTAGCGATTGAGCGATTATGGTTTGGACAACCTAGACTTGGAAGAGAGATACCACCCTAATATTCAGATATGGGCCATAGACGGCGACAGGCGTTTGGAAAAGTCATGAACCTTAGCGATAGAAAGCGTTGCATCACGCTAAATTTTCAAATTCACACATGTACAACTGTTCAAACAATTTCCTCCACTTCCTTTGAGACCACTAGTCAAACTAATCGACATCCTGCCGTGGCTCTCTGAAAGACCCCGAAAAGTTTAGGAAACGAAAACGTGCAAGATTTTCGCGACGTCATGGTGTTTATCCTTATCTCACACAAGCCCCACTTCCACCCGCTTTGTCCGTCATACTTCGCCTCAACAACACGAAGCTCCACAGCGCGCCCAAGCGATCTGTCAAACACAACACAAACTGAAACCCTTGGCTGAGGCGTCCATGAAGCACGTCGCAAGCATTGCCTGCTCTGCTCTTCATGGAGCCGACAGGGGTCCGGACACTGCCCCCACCACGTCCGCGCGACTAGCGTATGGGTGGCCTGATTCAGCCCTATAGACGAACAGTTTTATTGTTCAACAGCAGCAACAGCCATCAAAAGTAATCAAAAAACTTCCAAAAGCCCTCTTCTATTGAACAATAATGTATTTCCGACATATGTTGAAATGAAAGAGCAGTTTCGAGTGACTATACACAGTAAGGCTGCAGAGACCACTGCGTCAGATCTAGTCGGTCGGATGTGGTAGACAGCAATAGGATCTTTCATGCTTCCACCACTCTCCAAAAGGACCAAACACCACTTCTCATGATCCAGTTCGCAATGTCTGGCGGATCAACAACACGCCCGACGGACAGGAGAGTATGATCTTTGGTATGGACTGTGTAGCCGTCGTAACTCCTTTAAAGCCGTGTCGGTGGTTCGGGGCTAATGATCCTCCATTCTAAGTACGATGCGGGGTTAGCGTGTCACTACATTGGGACAATGTGTAGAAATGCTCGTGATGAAAGCCACAAAAGTGAGTGATATAAATAAGGTAGTAAAGGCCGTACGATCGTGCAGAATCTTACAGCATTACCCAACTGACAAGTAATTGAATCACAAGACACACTACAGTTCCGCATACATCATGTCTTCAGAGCAAGCCCAGTACATTCGCAAAGTCGCGCTCATTGGCGTAACTAACCCCCTCCTTCTTTTCGCTCTCCAGACTAAACACCAATAAGGCCACTGGCAGCGTAGGATCACACTTCCTGCAATCCATCCTCGCGACCGGAAAACACGCAGTGACCGTTCTCACACGCGTTGAAAGCACCGCCAAATTCCCCTCCAGCGTCTCGGTCGCCAAAGTCGACTACACTTCCAAAGACAGCATCATCTCCGCCCTTCGCGGCCAAGACTTCCTCATCATCACCCTTGCCGCCCAGACTCCCCCAGACACCCATGCTCTCATCGTCGAAGCCGCCGCCAAAGCAGGCGTGAAATGGATCATGCCCAACTACTACGGCTTCGGTCTCGGTCCGCGCGCCGGCACACTTCTTTCTGACCCGATCGTCGGCAGCTTCAGCAGGTTCATCGACGATGTCAGGAACGTAGCTGCGCCTGATGGCGGCGTGAAACCGAACTTCGTCGCACTGTGCTGCGGGTTCTGGTACGAGTTTAGTCTGTCTATGGGGGAGCCGTGGTATGGCTTTGATATCAAGAACAGGAAAGTCACATTGTACGATGACGGCGAAGTGAAGATTAGTACCAGTACCTGGGAGCAGTGCGGACGGGCTGTTGCGGCGCTGCTCTCGCTTCCTGTTGCGTCGAGTGGAGATGGGAAGCCAGTTCTTGAGGACTGGAAGAATGAGGGTTTGTACATTCCGAGTTTCTTGATTAGCCAGAGGGATATGCTGGATAGCTTGCACCGGGTGCTGGGTACTTCGGACGATGATTGGACAATTACTAAGGAGAACGTGAAGGAGAGGTATCAGAAGGGAATCGAGCAATTGCAAGGCGGTGATAGACTGGGATTTGCAAAGGCGATGTATGCTAAGCTTTTCTTTCCGGGCGAAGGAGGGGACTTCGAGACGGGGTATGGATTGGATAGTGACAGATTGGGGTTGCCAAGAGAGGATCTAGACGAGGCGACTAGAAGGGCGGTAAAGATGGTCGAAAGTGGTACTGGTATCCATTGAACGCAACGAATGCTGTGGGGGTCTTGAAGCAATGATATGACAAACGCAATGCACGAATTTGGCCACGGTCTGCCATCAATGAAAGACAAGTGTGCAACTAGAATACAGAGATATGTGTAGACATTAAGTGAGACTATGTCATGCTCATAAGTTGTGGTATATAAGAAATACACAAGAAGATGCACTACTTCAGTGTAACCTTGACAGTGCGTGCCATACTGGGAACACCAGCAGCATTGAGGACGAAGAGATAGTAGTGTCCAGGAATCAAAATACCGCTGTCGTTTGGTAGTGTCGCAGTGTACCCAGTACCGCGTCTGGTGACCGATGTCAGCGGCACACGCCTCTGATCCGTGTTTACCGAGTGAGTAACGCTACCAATGCGGACCAAGACGAACTTGGGATTGACAGTTGATGTCGAGATCCTGAGCTGACCACCAACCTTCACGCTAGTGGCGCTGAGGCCTGATATGGTGGGACGGGCAGCTTCTGAACCATCAGGGTTGAACAGATACGGAGGAGAGAAGGTCTGGCCGTCTGCGTGGTCAACCAACTTGTTGCAGTCTACTGTGCTTCCACCGACTTTAGCAGTGTAGCAAAGACCACCGCCACCACTGAAGACACGACCATCTGGGAGCAAAATGCTGACGGAGTGGTAGTTACGGGGTACCGCCTCTGCTGCCAGGGTTTTCCAGGACTTGGTCGCTGGGTTGAAAAGCTCAGCCTGGAGAATACCGTCATCGTCAGTGAAGACCAGAGAGCGACGCTGGCCACCAGTGACAAGCACAGTGCCATCAGGGAGGACAACAGCATTCGCGAAGCCACGAGGGTATTCCATATCAGGCGCACGCTCAACAGTGGGAGCCTGGCCGTATTCTTTGATGCTGATCAGATGTGCGTGGTTGTTGGCGTCCGAATTGGTGTAATCTGGCGATCCACCGGCAGTGAGGATTTTACCAGGCTCGTACATGACAAAGATACCGCACATGGCGTCATCAGTATCGCGAGTACCCGCAGGCGTCTGAGCACCGTTTCCATTGGCGCTATACCAGTTCATAGCCTTGCTTGGACCGGCTTGGAAGACTGACCCGTTCTTCCATGCGAACAACCATCCGTGATTGTCATCCCTCCAGATGCCCTCGTTGTCAGTGGTCAGCATGGGTTCGACCTTGGCACCAGGAAGTGCCTTCCAAGAGTTGCTCTTAGCATCGTAGACCTCGCCATTCTTGCCCTGTCGTGGTCCGGAGTAGGCGCCACCGATAGTGAAGACTCGGTTGTCACTCAGAGTGAGAGCTGTCTGGTACCCACGAGCCATGAGTAGATCGGGGCCTCGGGTGAACGCATTGGTGGCGGGGTCGTAGAAGCTGTTAACGTTGGCATCCGAACCACCCTGAATGAGGATTCGGCCGTCTTCCAAAGCACTGATACCAGGGCAAAACATATCATGCTGAGTATTGGCCACAGTGCGGGCAGAAACCGCGCCGCTGGAAGAGTCAGCACTGCCAAGGTCTTGCAATTCGCGGTGACTTACGAATTAAAGTTGTAGTCAGCAAATTGTGTGCGTCCGCTGGCACCTCCGAAGGCATCAGCACCCCAACTAGAGAAGACAAGCAGGCGACTTGATGATGGGAATTCAGGAACAACATAAGCGGCAACTGGGATGACGGGCAACCTAACGAGATCAGACCAGGCGCCGTTGACGGCTGGGTCTGCAGCAACATCCATACGGATTACATCGAAGCGCTTGTCAGTCGACCAGATCAAAGTATTGGTCTTTGCGTCCTCTTTGATGTGGCAGACTGAAGCGGTCGATTCGAATACGGCTTGCACGCACGTGTCGATGGTCGAACAGCGTTGAGCGCAATCATTCAACGTAGCGACGCCCCTGAGTATCTGAGCAGTTCCGCCACGAAGATCGGTGTCACGGCAGACCTTGAAGCGTTTCTAAGGTTGATGTCAATAATGGTGCTTTCCGCAGTCTATGTTAAAGCCACTCACGCCATTATTATTGTACGTAGTCTCTGCATAAGGGCACTGTGCAATGTTGATCTGCTCAGCCTGGATAACATCAAAACGTCCGCTAGGTTGCCAATTGAGATTTGTGTTGCCCTTGATATGACAAGATTTTGTCTGCGTGTCGTATACAGCCTTGAAGCAATTTAATGCCTTGTCGCAGAGCTGTGCACAGGCTGTAGTGGACGCAACATTTTGAGTGATGACTACTGAATCTCCAATAAGGTCAGTGTCCGGGCAGACACGGTACCTGATTCCTTGGGCTCCGGTAAAGACTGTGTCAGTGGTAGGGCATGCATTAATGGCAGCTGATGTTTTGAAAAAAAGAAAAGTAGAAATGACCACGACGGCGTTGAAATGCAACATAATGAAATGAAAGTAATGAATGAGAGAGCCGTGAATCAGGAGCCCATGCTTATGGCATGCGTAGCTTTATGTGGATTTCACGTTCCTCTCCGCACCGTTGTCAGGGTGAGTGCGCACATGGAACACCCATTAGCTTCAGTTGTCAATACGATCCACAGTCGGTGTTCACGAAGCGATCATGTACGAATAGATGTGGATCTCAAGTACCGATTTCAAGAGTGCCTAACCAACCATGTGGATTTGACACCTGATCTGGCTGAAGCGCTGCCCCGATGTGCTCGATCGAGTGAAGTACCAATTTAGACCTCAGCCACGATGCATGATTTTAGTAGCTCCTCCACCCACGATAGCCGTTTCCAATCCCTCCGGCTTGGCTTCATTGGTAGGGACTTGGCCTGAAGGAGCTGTTTTTAGTTTGACAGATAGATAGGGGTCTCGAGCTAGATTAGCGTTTCGCGAGCAACGACTCGTAGAGACATCCCTTTTTGTGCACGGACAATTGGACTGAAGAATTGGACATTGGTTCGGATGATGATAAGTTGCCAAGATGTTCCGCCGAGTGCGAGAAGTGGAGCGCCAGTACGAAACACCGGTCGAATCCTTCGCGCAAACACTTCCAAGCACCGAGAGACAGGAGACGCGCAATGCTATCGTGCTGGACTCCGTCCATACTTGTCTGGCTTCTGACCGGGCAATATCTCGGATAGAGATGCAGGGCGCGGTCCTGGGTTGCAAAGACCATTGCCGGGGTTGGCAATATAAAATGTCGTGCAGGTAAAGTGCTTCCGGTCCCGCAGTCCTTAGATACGACATCGTATAGGATCTCGGAGCTTCGGTGATCGGTTATTGTTTCCACGAGTTGGGCCATTTAAGTTTCGAGTACCTTCGAGAGCAAAAGCACGTGCTAATCTGCAGGAGCCACGATAAGGTTGATTGGAAAATCGTGATCATGAAATACAGCCCAGATGGTGCCGAGAAGGTTGCAAGGGTGGGAGTGAGCGCCCAGCAATATCAGAACATGAATGCGCCGTTCAGTAGAGAACTGCATGTGATGGCTTAGTGGGTATGAGCGGTTGCAATCCAACACGACTTTGCAGGATGGCGTTCAGTTTCGAGTCTTCAGGCTATTCGTGCAGCCGCTGCCCTGATCGAATTTTCGGCTCCTGATACAGATCGAACACGACCAGAGCAATACATAGGCAAGACGGTTAGAACAGTAGTCATAATAGGGCAAAGATCTGCAACATGCAGCGAACTTTAAGAACGGTTGCTGATCGTGCGGAAGAGCGACACGAGGTCGTATGCGCCCGTACCAGATGTGAATGCTAAGAAGCGAACACCGAGCCGACCATCGCACGCATGGTCTCGTATCGCGCTGCTCTGGACATTGCGGTTTTTCGCTTCTCCCTCAACATTTTGACGGGCTCAGACCACGATACGAAGGGCTATCCGCCGTTGCTCTAGCGAGGTGCTAGGGCGTCAAACCTAAGCGAACACGAGGAAGTTTGAGGGTCGAGAAAGGATAGAAATTAGAGACGGTGACATTGAACCTCGTGTTGCGAAACTCAATACGCGAGAGGGGCTCTGGTCTTGATGAACCTTGATGATCATGGACGGAGGTTGGGTGAAGGAGAAAGAGCGCGTCGAGGGCCCGTGCTCAGCTGGCTAACCACATTCTACCAGGCACTGCTGCGTAAACCACGGCCGTCTCTACAACACAACATTCCACTAAGATGCACTTTCTCCTTCTTTTGATACCTGCATCGGTACGAGTGGAATTGAGCGATCACCTGCTCACACTGCAGCAACACGCAGCGATAGGTTGCTGATCGGAAGTAGGTGCACTGCGATCAGGTGCCTGTTCAAATCTCAGTCCTAGTGAACAATCGAGACTGCCAGCAATTATCAGTACCGACTCGATCCAATAGAAAAAACATGCACTTTCCCCAGCTTCTCTGCACCCAAGCATCATCCCCGGAAAATCTTTGCGGGGTCCGTCTTGGAAGCAACCACAATAAATTGCTCCGATATGTCTTGGACAATCTTGTTGACCAGTCTACAACGCTCACTTTTCTTGGCCTACACTTTGCGGACCAATCGTGTGTTGGATTTTGATTACACTTCACCCCAAAAGGGCCAACCGCATTGACATGCCTGATCAGGATCGCAGTGCTGCTCCGGTGCCACGATTTGTGACGATCCTCCGAACACTTGATTTGCGGAGCACTTTCAGCCTCATCGCCGGTATCTGAATCCGGGGTAAATAGAGTCAAGCCTCGTACTGTAGAATTACGTCGCTGGCTCGCTATTGGAGGAATATCACAACACGCGCGGATCGCTGGTTGATGGTTGTTTTGACTTGTACGCGATCTACGACACTGAGAGGCAAAGTAGGTTCATTCCATAGAGCAATTGTAGTAATGTTGATGACACCCATTGGAGGAACTGAGACAACATCGAACACCGTGTCTGTTCCACGAATGACAGGCTGGATCTCTACAGCTTCATCAGATATCAGCCAAGCAAGTGATACCTTGAGAGCGTAGATGGATTATTTTGAAAGGTATAAAGACTACCATCAGGAAACACAAATGTCTTCTACATTGTCAACTCCACTACCATCTTACCTCAAGCCAGCACACATCCACAATGAAGAACACACTCGCAGCCATCGCCGTCTTCCTAGGCACCACCCTCGCAGCCCCAACAGCAACCGCCTTCCCCACCCCCACCTCATCAACCGGCCTCCCAACCGCGAAGCTCATCCCCGCCGGCACCGTTTTCGATGGCAAGATGGTCCGCTACAGCCGCTCTCCCGACACATGCCAGGACCAGACAGAAACCGACGAAGCAGCCGCCATGTTCATCGCCGAAGACGGCGCAACAATCAAGAACGTGATCCTCTCCAAGGCCCAGGCCGAAGGCATCCACTGCCGCGGCGCCTGCACGCTCGAGAATGTATGGTGGGAAGACGTGTGCGAAGACGCCGCGACATTCAAACAGGTCGCAGGAAAGACGTCGTACGTCATCGGCGGAGGAGCAAAGGGTAGGTACCTCACCCCGTCCAAACACCCGGACACTAACCGCTGCCTAGGCGCCTCCGACAAAATCTTCCAGTTCAACGGCCGCGGCACCGTCAGCATCAAGAACTTCTACGCCGAAGACTACGGAAAGCTGATCCGTAGCTGCGGCGACTGCACTGCCAACGGTGGCCCGCGCAACATTGTCATCGAGGGCGTGACGGCACGGGACGGCGGCGTGCTGTGCGGCATCAACACTAACTTTGGCGATACGTGCAAGATTGTCAATTCGTGCCAGAGCAACAATAAGAGCTGCGATCGCTACAAGGGCGTTGTTAAGGGGAATGGTAGTTCGACGAAGCTTGGGTCTGGGCCGGATGGGACGTACTGCACGACCAGTGGGTTCACGAAGAGCTGTTAGATGAAGTGCTTAGGGGGTGTTGTGGTGATGGATTTGCAAGTGCTTGTTTTGTATATAGCCGCCGTTCGCTACGTTGAGGCTCCTGTATATATCGTAGTTAGTTTCAACAAGCAATGTTCATGTTCAAGTCTTCCTGCCTGCCTCGGAAACATGTACATCATTTCGACTTCCCATGCCTACGTCGTAATCGAAGTCAGACACCGCTCACTCTCATCATGATGCACGTTCCGCAATACACATCTAATTCATTATTTGAAGCAGCATACCGCAGCGAATAATTCTCCAATTGTATCAAGAGTAATGTTACATGCCACCTCCCAGCTCTTTCAGATCTTGCTTGTCTTGTTCCCCACAACATCAGCTAATTCGATGCTGGGCTGGATATACGGCTTCACCTTTGTCCTGACATGCGTCCGCTGCTCGTAAGCATACGCAAAGCCAATCAAACTCTCCTCACTCCAGTACTTGCCCGCAAACGCAATACCGAACGGGATGTTGGGCGCAGTAGCATTCAGATTGCCCCGTGAGTTCGAGATGACGGTGGTGTTGGACGGGTAGGCTCCGAGAGGAACAGTGACAATAGGAGCGCCAATGATGGCGGATATAGATGATGCGGTGAATGTGGGCACCACAACAGCGTCGAGGTTGTAGGTTGCCAGCGCACCGAGGATGCCGCCGGGTCCGCCGAGAAAGAGATCCTCCTGGTAGGCGGCCCAGAATTGAGGGCTCGTGTTGGTGAAGTTCAGAGCGAGCGCGGAGTCGAAGACCGCGGTATCGCGGCTGGGGTATTCCTCGGCAGGGAAGGTTTGCGTGAAGTTGCGCACCTCCTCGAGATCATTGACGTCGTTGGGATTGTATGTCAACTGCGCGAGATAGGCAGCAAGGTTCGGGCCAAAGTCGCCTGCAAGAACGGTATTCTCAGCTGTGGAGTTCAGGTAATCAGCGTAGGCAGTGTAGTTTGTGTTATCGACGATGATGGCGCCGGCTCCGCGCAGAACGGCAACAGCGGAGTCAAAAGCATCAAAGATGGGCGCAGACACGGCATTGCGGGAACCGAGGGCGTTGCGTGGGATACCAATGCGCTTGCCAGCAAGAGCGTCGAGCTTGCAAGCGGCGACGTAGTTCGGGACAGTAGCGTTGGTAGAGTTGGAAGCCCACGGAATGGCGGAGGTGTAGTTGTCGTACTGATCCGGGCCCACAATTGCTTGCAAGATATAAGCAGCGTCCTTCACGGTACGAGCCATTGGTCCTACAGTGTCCTGGTGTTCTGAGATGGGGATAACCAGAGCCCTACTAGTCAGTCCGACCTAAACTACTATCAGCTCCGTTTACTTTGCAATGCTGGCGGCGCTTACTGTAGGCTTGATGCCAACAACGTTGTTCAACTCGCTTGGTGATACGATGCTGCCATCAGTCTCCGTGCCCAAAGTGCCAAACGCCAACCCTAGACTGGCTGAAACGCCACTCCCGCTGCTGCTGCCACTGGGGTCTTGACCAGGATAGTAGGCACCGTACGTCTGGCCACCGTAGGCAGACCATCCGTTGGACGTGTTCGCAGAGCGGTAGTTGGCCCATTGAGACAGATTGGTCTTGCCAAGAAGAATCGCACCTGCAGCACGGAGCTTCGCAGCAACTGTTGCATCGCGGGGAACCTTGGCTCCAAGTAACGAGAACGACCCGGCGGTGTTATTCATCTCGTCGGCAGTGGCGATGTTGTTCTTGATGAGAATTGGGAGACCGTGGAGAGGGCTGTACGGAGAGTCAATGTTGTCTTCAGCACCGAGTGGCTGTAACTTGCCCTCGAATCTTGCCACACGCACGCTCCTCGTCCAACTCTTTCGCAATCTTCCAGGCATCTGGATTGATCTCGGTGACCATGTGAAGGGTCGAGTTAACCTCGAGAATACGTGCTACATAGGCCTGCATTTCGTCAGTTTCTAATATGAAGACAGTATTTGAGCTACACACCTGAACCAAATCCAGACTCGTGAAGTCGCCGGCTTCTAGCCCAGAGACCAATTCGTCTCCAGTTGCATCCAAGAGCTCAGGCAGTACTGGAGGCGTAGCATATTGAGCAACGACGCTGGTCAAGGGTGCAAACGCCACAAAAACCCTCGCAACGAACCAAGCTGAGACCATGATGCCGAGGATATAGAACGTCGCCCGCTGGAAGGACAAGACACGTGATGGCTGGAAGACGGTGGGACGGGCTCTCGTATTGCAACCGCCACGGGAGTTCTTATAGATGTCGTGGTTATGACTACCTGCACCATCCGCGTGGGACTGCCGGCCGTTACCCGTCATACAAGGATGTTGTTGGGCTTCCCCGCGGGAATTAGCGACACGGAAATATATCGATCGGCGAGATAAGGAAGGTAAGATCTGTCGTTCAAGGGTTCTCACAGTTACCGTTGGCACATATGCACGCAATGCTGTATCTGCTTCGCCGACTTGTCACTTGTATCACGCAAAGTCGTTGTTGTGGTATGCGTCGAAACGTGTGTTACCTTTCTAGTTTGACAGCATCCACGACAGGAGTGCAGGTGCAATAATACGCCGTCGACTGAACAGGTCTGGTTGCTTTGGTGTTAGTCAACGTTCAAGAGTTTGGTGGTTCATCGATGGTGCGTGTCAGGCTAGCCGAATCGGGAAGGTGCAATGAGTTTGACCTGTGAGATCAGTCCGCGGCGCATCATGCATTGGACGCTGAATGCGGGTACATATCGATGTTCCTTTCCGCGTTTCGATGATGTCGATACTTGCTGTTCGATGGGAAACGGTTGATAATGACCTGCCCAAAGGGGCTGCAACGTAGACTGGGTGAACTGGGTCGAAGCAAGGCTGCTGTATGCGCCAAGCTGCATTTGACTGGAAATTTGTAATGCTTTTCGTGGGTAGTTGAGACCCGAGTCTATGGTTTCATGTCGTGGTAGGACTTGCAATCTCGCCTGCTCAGTCAAAGTAGCCGGGGAAGAGCCACTGCAGCTTCTTCTCGGTCTCCTGCCCACGAGCTTCCTTCTTGGTCATGGAACCTGCGAATTTTGTCTGGTTCACAAGGTGCTTGCCCTGCACCAGCTCTGTGTGCTCCTCCTTGCTCAGGTCGTTCAAGACGGCACCGACAAAGCGCCTTGCGTTATCTGCGTTGGCCCTCATGTGGCCCATGACCATCTCTACGTTGACGTCCTCGCCCTCGGCGCCCCTCCAGCAGTCGTAGTCGGTCGCCATGCAGATCATCTGGTAAGCAATTTCGGCCTCTCGCGCCAGCTTAGCCTCGGGCAGAGCAGACATGTTGATGACAGTGCCGCCCCAGCTGCGGTACATGTTGGACTCTGCACGGGTGCTGAACTGCGGCCCCTCCATGCAGATGATGGTGCCCTTGTCGTGCAGCGTGACGCCTTCGCCCTCAAGACTGTGGCCGCACTTGCGCACAATGTCCGCCAGCTTGGTGTCGAAGGGGTCGCCAAAGCCCACGTGGCCGACCATGCCCTTTTCAAAGTAGGTGAAGGGGCGGATGCTCTTGGTGCGGTCGATGATCTGGTCGGGGACTACAAAGTCGCGCGGGCGGACCTCCTCCTGCAGCGAGCCGACAGCGGAGAAGGCGATGATGGTGCGCACGCCGAGGTGTCGCAGGGCGGCGATGTTGGCCTGGTTCTTGACCTCATGCGGGGCAAGCTCGTGGGACAGGCCGTGACGCGAGAGGAAGGCAATGGGCACGTTCTTGCCGGTCGAGGGCGAGGGGTGGTGCAGGATGCTGATGGGCGACGACGGCTTGCCCCACGGTGTGTCGACGTCCAGAGTCGCAGCGAGACTGAAGCCAGGCAGCGACTGAATGCCAGTGCCGCCAATCACGGCGATGTGGACGGGCGCTGTCTCTGACGTTAGCCGTGTTGACGCGGGGTGCAGCGAGGAAGGTGCGCACCATCGTAGGTGCTAGGAACGCCGGCCATCTTGCGATATGGAATTGAAATGCTGCGAAAGAACACGCAAGGTAAACTGTGAGTATTGCAGATGCGAAAGAGAGGCCTAGCGCGTTGTAACATTCACTATCACGCAAATCAACATTTTCTTCGCGCCGAGGAGGGGCAGCTCCTTCCGAGTGTTGGACCCTGGATGGTGTCACCGCCCATGTCAACACTCACTCGAACAACACTTCCCTTTATACGACCATCCACAAATGCAGTCCTGTAATTTTTGGACAAAAGTACGCCATCACAATCCTTCTATGACGACAAAAGTCCAAGGCGTGCCTTCACCTGCGTCGCTGACAGCATACTGCAAGCCGTGAACTAGCAGTCAGCACAGATACACGCAGCTTCAGCACTTGACCATTGTACCTTAGCTTGTTTTTGACCGGAGATGGCAAGCAACTAGCCTTACCCTTTACACGATTTTGTCTCTTCCTGTCAGCCAGTCGCGTTGTGTAGAACGCGTATTTCGTTTTACAAGGCTTACGTCACAGAGGCTACCCACGCACTTCGCTCACGGGAGAAGAAGCAGTTGCTCAATTGAGGTGCTCCCTATGTTCGACCTGCAATCGTGACGGAGCCCACCAACTTGACGTCCCGAGGTGCATCTTGAAGTTCATCGAGTCCCAAATCAGAGCTGAGAATATACTGATGCGATTTCCAGATGCTCCTAGATCGCAATCGAAACGTGTAGGATAAGACCAACAACCACATACCTAGTGGACTAAATAGCACTGAGCAACCTCGGCTGGTTGTATATCTCTGGGTATAACAGAAGTCTCCCAGACAAAACCTCCTCTGAGACCTACCAACTGGCCAATGTCGAAGGTTCCACTTTGGTTGAACTCCATCAAAGGCCTATCAAAAGCAGACACTATCCTCCTATGTTGTTGAGAATTGCATCCTCGGTTGGCCATCTAGCACATGACTCATCATCCTTGAACACCAAACAGAGCCAACCAAAAAACGTCCGATTTACATTAGAGAACAGGTCTGTAGTACTCACAACTCGCTCCGCTAAGCCTGTCGTGACTGGAAGTATGTTCCCGAGCAGCGAAAGGCTTACACCCGTACGTCATTCTCAGGTTGGTTTTGCGCCACTGCTATGAGGCCGCCCGTGACATGAGTCAGATCCTCCCGCAACACAACGATGTTCACGCAGAGATCGAGAACAACAGAGATGCAGATGGATGACTGCAGTTACATCTGCGAGGCGGAAGCACTACTTATGAAAGGCGTTAGTGTCACCTGCGCGCCGGCCCGCAACAACATTATTTCCAACTGTAAGCGTTTCGGATTCCGAATTCGAGGCCATCGTTCTGCCTGAAACGGAATTTGCTGTTCGGTTCGAATTCGAGCCTTGTGTACGCCCAGCATGAGTTACAACACGCGAATGACATAGCTGTACGGGACACCATGATGGACCGGATACATAGGCAGACAGCAACTCAAACAAGTGAGGTCTTAATCATTTGATCCAATTCTTTAGGGCTCTCTGCAGTTCTTTCCTCAATTGTCATTGGCTCGGCCAGTTGCCTACGCACACGCAACTTCTGCCTGAGGCAAGGCAGCGACGCGTATTCCAGCTTCGTCACAGCCACTCGTCACCACCGCCAGATCAGAAGACATACGACTAGGACGCGATATCACGAGTACCCGCATGACCTTTTGCGTACTTGTGAGGGTGCTGCGCCAACCGCTTGAGTCATAGTGGTGTATGGTCCTCCATCCACGGTTCGCTTATAGATACCTGGAGTCTTCCCTATTAGCATTTTCGCTTTTTTTCTTGGAAATTCGACTGCTGCCATAGCTTTTCGGTACCGCGGAGATCGACGAATGAGCTTGCCGTATCTTTTGACGACTGATCTTGCAACCCCTCTTGTCGCCGACTGATCTGACGAGCGCCATCAGGACTGAACTTTGAAACCGCTTGCCACTACATATACCTCGCAATTCCTTCGTCTGGATTATTAGTTTCGTTCCTTTCTTCAAGGTAACTCGTAGGATTGCGAACTGTTATCACGTCGTCAACGAACACAACATCGCCATCGGAATACTTTCAGACCATCACGGTTCTACATCAGCATGTCGACGTTCACCGACCTTCCCGCAGAGATGCGCAACATCATCTATGACGAGCTCTGCACAGACAGCCTCGCAGTGCTGAGGACATGCACATTCATCCACCAGGAAGCGGCCTCACACTACTACCAACACAACTCTTTCACAGTATCCCTCCCTGCTGCCCATTCAAAGGGTGCCACGATCCTGCCACCGATTGCAGACAGGTACCTGAAATACCTGAGGCGGCTTACTATATGCACAACCATTGGTCGACCCGAACTGGCAAGTACTCAGGAAGTGGCTCGCTCTATCGCCGCCCTCGCCAGTACTGGTACCAACTTGGAAGCCCTCACTTTAAGGTTCTCATCGCAAATCTCTCCAATCCTGCAGACACGCGTCGATGATTCGGTCTTACACAATACACACCCCATCGCGTATGCTCTCCGCGCCCTGCTCACCTCTGACGTCGCCAAATTATTACGTGTGGAGTTGGAGAATGCATGGTTCGCACCTGGCATAGTCGATGGTTTACGAAGCGAGTTTGGCGACAGGCTAGAATTCCTCACCACGGTCCAAGGCGAGGAGACTGAGCGGCCGCTTACTGGTCACTACTCCCTTACCCATCTGCAAGCCTATGGAATCAACGAGCAAGACGTCTGGGATACCGAGTACCTCCAGAGTGACCGTTTGCACGGCGGCTCGACGCCATCGTCGCTGGACTCGGCTCTGTCAGAGCTTGACGTATTCTCGCCTATAGAGTTCTTCGATGAGGAACCCGAGGATCTTCGAAATCTTTTCAAAACCGAAGGAGCTGGTCTGGGGGTAGACCAGCTGATGTTCGAGATAGAGAAAGAGCTTGGGATAGAGGTGGACGCCAAGGATACTGGATACCTCCACGCCCCTGCGTTAGGTGATGAGGAGCTCAATGAGAATGATGATGTCGATGACGACGAAATGGAAGGCATTGACGGTTTTGATGCAATTGTAGGGAATCTTGAAGAGCTAGCAAGGCGGAGGGTGAACGAGGAGGATATCTGCTACATGGTAAATTTTGCACCAGGATTGTTGGGGAGATGGCTTGAGGAGTCAGCTTGAGAGGCGGATGGAGGGGGTTGTGATGACTGACAGAGCGGGAGCATGCAGAATACCCAGTTTGGCTGCGCGAATGTCAGTTGTATCATACGTCCTAGATACTTGCGCCATTTAGGTCTGAGACTATGGCTGATGTTATGCACACCGTGTTTATCATGCCTCTGCTACATTGCAGTCAGGTAAGGGAACTGCAACCCGCATGCAAGGGATGCGCAGGGCCGGTGCTGGAGTGAACACACTCAAAGACATGTGTCGGCAAACAGCGAGCCTCTCAGCAGTGTAAAGATATTTTCGAAAGCACTCATTTCATAAAATTGTTGTTTGAGATGACGAAACAAAATACTGCATGCAGGCGCCCAAACCGGCATGTCGGGGCGCGGAAGGGGCTTGCAGATCACCAGGCTGGAATCCTAAAAAGCCATCTCCCAGCCGCAGAAGCCCATGTTGCAGCGTCCATAAACTGTCGCAGGATGCAGCCCGTCTCAACGTCGTGGCAATCTGGCAGCCGTTCTTCAGTGGAGTCGCAAATTTGCATGTGGTGATACGAGCCGGTGGAAGGCATGATGGATACGATGCCAGGTCTCGAAGGGCAGGGACTCAGGAGGTGCAAAATATCCGGGGAAATTGCATCCGAGTCTCCTTGATGATCCAAGTAAGTTTTTTGAACGGTGCGGCGCGCCTGATTGGGACCCTTCGCCACTCGACCAGCAACTGTTCCCAACACCGGCGCCGTCAATGGGCTACACGCTGCAGGGACTCTGCTTTTCGAGCTGATGGCGCTACAATCGCATGGAAAGGGCGTGCGTGCGTTCACGCGGCGCGCGAGTGGATGAGGTTTGGCAGCGCTGGGCTCCCGTGACATCCAAGACCCACGTCGCCCTTGAAGGGGGCCCGGGCTCCAGGCGGCGCCTCATTCGCCCCTTTCGCTGGGCCAAGGTAACCCGGCTGCTTAATGGAGCTTAACAACGGGTCCATGGTTGTGCATCGACGCCGCCAAAGGGCTGATGGCCTCCGCCAAGCGCAATCTCGCCCGGACTCGGACGTGCTGCTTCTGCACGCTTGGCCGCTGGGGCTGACGGCTGACGGGTCCCTTTAAAATGTGCTGAGCCCCGTGCCCGTTGGGACGACTGCTCGTCTGCCTCCCCCTTGCGCCCAGCCATCGCCGCCATCTCCTCCTGTCATTCCTTTGCCGTTCAAAGAGGAATCCGGACACACGACTTCAACATGATGCTGCCATCGACCGGCGCCCGCAGCCCCATGTTTGCGCTGGCGTGCAGCGCAGGCTTTGTCCTGGTCTTCGTCTTTGGATTTTTGGCATGGTCCAGTCCGGAGAGAATACCTTTCCCACACAGCTCTGGCTCAACGCACGTTGAAATGTACGTCCGATTTTCCTGTCGCGGTTGAGAATAGAGCCCCTGGCTGCTTCTGCCTGGGTGAACCTGCTCGCTAGTGGATGACTACTGACAAGGACTAACAGGACCTTCAGTGACGCGAAAACGCCAAACATCAACGATATCCTGCGCATCCTGTATGAGCCATTGAGGACACTACCGTCCGAGCCTTTCATCCGCGAGCCCAATGGTACCAAAATCATGCTTCCCGAGAACCCGCGCTACACCAAGAAGATGGGCAACGACATCCTGATTCTGGATCTCGACACAAGACCGCTGAAGTCGACTGAGATGTTTGAGAAGGGCGAATACGACTGGCGCAACATCAACCACGTCTCTGGTGGTGTCTTCGCTCACTACGCCTATGCTCAGATCCACGGTTACGACTACAAGTTCGTCCACGCGGGCGAATTCGAAGACCGCCACGCAACCTGGATCAAACCATCTGCGCTGGCCAATCTGATCAAGGATTACAAGTTTATCGTGTTCCTCGATGCCGACGCGACTTTCCGCTTCATGAACCTTCCCATCGAGTGGATGATGAACTACTGGAAAGTCGAGCCTCACCATTCGTTCGTCATGGCGAAAGACCCATGGGACCAGAAGGAACCGCAATACAACTCCGACCGCTTCAATCGCACATACACAAACACCGGCTTCATGATCGTACAGAACAACAAGCAAGTGATGCCCATTCTGAAGGCATGGCACGAGTGCCCCGAGGACGTCCGCTACCCCAACTGCTCGCAGTGGAAGCAGCCCAAGTTCCACGAGCAGTCGGCGTTTGGCGAGTACATTCGCTACGACTACGAGGAGAACATTAAGGAGCTTGACTGCGGCGAGGCGAACGGCTTCCCCGGCGTCGAGATTAGCAACTGCCAGGGCAAGTTCATCCGCCACTACTGGTTCGAGAAGAGCCTTGTCAAGCTCGACTACCGCGAGAACATCATGAACGCCATCACCTACCCGATCCAGAAGCTGTTCGCTGAAAAGACGGGTGTGGTCTTTGACCAAGAGGAGAACGTCATCCACTGAGAATGTTACATACGCTTAATGATTTCCCAAGAGGTGCAATTTGGATACAGGTCAATGACCGGGTGCAAACAAAGACCCGCGTTTGGAGCATAGCATAGCGTTGCATAGTCACGGCGTTTGAACGGTACAATACTGTATTATGGGATTGGGTTTTGGTTGTCTGGTCTTTCGCTTCGACCTAGGTCTGGGTTCTCCGTCGCGTTGATACCCCAATATGAGTCTTCGATTGAGCTTTCGATGCAACAATGCGATGTTTCCGCTCGTCCCACGTTTCTCTGCCCTGGTCCAACGCTCGCCTACCAGACATGCTCCTTACAGCAGGTGACACGCACGCCGCTTGGCTGCCAATCCTGCTCTCGGCGTCTCACAAGCTGGAACTCGGCACACCCCGCAGTCCTCCCAAGCTTCCTTCGACACTTTGCACAGCTTCCGGCTGAATCAAGGCACCCAGCGACTTACGCACGCCAAGACTCCACTAGCCACCCGCCCGATCTGCATGCTCAGGAACCGCCGAAACGCCCACCAAAGTCCCACAGAAGGGAGAACGCCGTCGCGACTGGATCATCGCCGGCTCAGCCCTAGACGCAAATCGCGGCTGCACTGCATGCAGGGTGCGAGGCGGGCGCGCGGGTCCAGGACAAAACGGCGCTGAAAAAGCTGTCTCCGACGGCTGGCGCGCTGCAGGGTGGCGCAAGCGGATTCGGAGCCATCGGATGTTCCGGATGGGACTGCGGTTTTCGGCTGGGCGGGTGGCGCTTGGTGGATAGGAACGCCTGATGGGCCTGAATGGGTTCTGTGGAGTAAGGCGAAGCGCCAGGCGGTTTTGAGGTTGTGGACTATGAGTGTTCATTGGCGATCGGTGACTGTTGTTGGGTCTGTGGGACGGTGCTGTCCTGTGGATTGTGTTTTGGATGTGGGTTTTACTGTGGATTCTAGGTGTGGGCGTGGGAATGTTGTCTTCCAAATCAGGAGGTGTCTCGAGGCGAAGAGGGCGGCTGTGTAACGACGAAGAGGAGAAGATGGTATCACGCTGCTGTAGTGGTTCTTTGAGACGGTTTCTCTAACGAAGTAACTGCTATAATTAACATTAAACAAAACGGTACCTCTTAACAACCTGGTAAGGACACTGAAGAAACACTACCACAGATTTGATATTGTCTTGTAGCTGCCTGTTTTGAGATCCTCGTACCTTTGTGTGCTCAGTTTCTTGGAGAGAGAGCACTTGAATTAAAAGTATTATCATCTTGTACTTGCTGTAAAACGAACACTCACACGTTCCAACAGCAAACAATTCCTCAAGCCCAACAATGTACAAGAACTACCACCGCACATCCAGCCCCCTAACCTCTCTCGATCCACTCAATGCTCGTGCAAATGACCGTGACTGTTCAAATCCCGCTTCCCAACCCACGCACTCCCAGCCTTCCTCAACTTCTCCGTGACCTTACTCATCTTCACCTTGAGCACCCCCTCAATATACCCCGGCAGCTGAGTATTATCCCAGTTGCCTGCCATATCAGCTTTCAGATTGCCCCCGCGCCACCCAGCACCGTATCCAAACAGTGTGATATCCGAGGCCGTGTGTCCACCGGTGCTCCAATTGACGCCTGCCTTCTTGCTCAGCCGCGAGGACAGATCGGTAGCGAGTTTGTTGTTCTTGAGGATGGCGTCGATGTCGGATTCGCTCAGGTCGGCGAGGCCGTAGCCGGGGAGGATGGTGGATTTGAGGTATGCGCGCTTGTCTGTGCCGTTGTAGGATTTCCAGAGGGTTTCGGCGTGCTCGGTTGTCATGCTGGCGCCTTTTAGGGGCAGCGGATTGAAGCCGTTGAGGGTTAGGCCGCCGCATTCGTGGTCGGCGGCTGAGAGCATCATCGTGTCCGGGTGCTTGTCGATCCACTCGCGGACGTACTTCATTACGTTGTTGTACATGATGGTGTCGTGGAGGTGGCCGACTGGGTCGTTGGCGTGCCCGGCGTGGTCGATCCTGCTGGCTTCGATCATGAGGAAGTAGCCTCTGATGTTCCACTTGGTGGCCCGGTCCAGAGAGGTAAGGGCTGTCTCGACCATTTCAAGCAGACTCGGTTCTTGCTGGGGGTTCTGCTGGCGATCAATCTCGTACATCATCTGATCTGGGGGCCGTCAGTTTTGTAGTGGTTAGCGAGCCGAGACTTCTTACCGTCGTTGAACAGACCAATGTAGGGCAAGTCAGCGGCCTTGGCTGTACCTTTCTTCAGCTCGTCGAACGCCTTGCGGTCCTGCATGACGCGGTACCCTTTCCCCTTTGCATAGCCGAATAGATCGATGTCGTCTTCGCGGCAGGATGTGGGGTCGGACTTTGGCTTGAAGTAGCAGCGCCCTCCGCCCATGAGAATATCGACTTGAGGGCCGAGCGGGTGAGAGTAACCAATCTCATGTTCAGCAATTTTCTCGTAGGAGCTGTCCTTCATCAGTGACTGGATGTGAGACGATGCATTGGCTTCTTACTTGCGGTCGGCAACGTGAGCAGCGTAGCATGCAGGGGTGGCGTGGTTGATAGTCGAGGTCACTACCAGACCGGTCTTGAAACCTTCCATTTTGGCGGCTTCGAGGATTGAACCTACAGGCTGGCCATCATCATCGACGGCAATGGCTATTATGTATTGTCAGCCTGCTGGGCTCAGGTATGGCTATGAGTGAACATACCATTGTTGTACGTCTTAACACCACATCCAAAAGCCGTTGCACTGGCCGCTGAATCCGTGATCAGGTTGTTGCTTGCCTGCGTCCTGACATTTCCAATAACCATCTGGTCTGCGGGAAGCTGGATGGAAACAGGTGCCTTTGGATTCTCGCCGTTTTGAAGCAGAGATACGTAGTCTCGTGCCATGGTCTGAGAAGCCGGACCATAGCCATCAGGCACGATGTAGATGAAGTTGCGAGCGGTAGGTAGGAGCCAGAGCGCGGAGCACCCTTGGGCAAGGAGCGTGCCAGCGAGCGTCAGAGAAAGAGCGTACTTCATCTTGGGCTGTAGATAGATTGCAATGAACGATTTCTCTGTAGCTAATGTATAATGCATGCGCGAACCCGCTTTATGAAGAATCGCAGACCAGCAGCTCTACCGTTCTCTCATGCCAATACTCCGCTTGCAGTGAGAGTCTGTTCCAACCCACCTTGCGAAATTGCATGGCGTGAACGTGCCTCTGAGCCTCGTTGTCTGTGGACAGCATATCCCGACTTTCCGCTTTGAAGGTTGCGAGCTTCTACTTTGGTCCGTATGGTGGTGAGGTCAAGCAGAGCGGAAGTCCTTGGCCTGCTTGGCTGCATCCTACGCGGCTCACTTCAACGTATGAAAAGTGGTCTTGGCGCACACGTGGGTTCGACCAGTACAGACTGCAAATTGCACTCCTTACACATGCAGAGCCACCTACCTGTATTCTTGGGCTATCGTGTCACTGTCTTCGAACCAGTCGCTGCTTCGCGTGCTTTAATCAGCTCTTCGAACCTCCCCGTCCTCCCCCCGGACCTCGCCTTCAAGCAGAATCTCATGACCGTCGCCTTCTTTTACCCACTGCGCAGCCACGCACCCTACTGTTGCAACGGACGCCATGAGCCACCAGCCAAGCCCGACCATGCCCATATCGAGCCCTTTACCAAAGACCCAGGAGAAGAGAATAGGCCCTATAGTCCTCGTAAGACTCGACACTGACTGTCCGATCCCGTGCACCATACCTAGCACCGAGGGATGGGGGCTGACATTGTTGACGAGAATCGTAGTACAAGGTAAAGCGAATGTACGAGCCAGGACCTGTATAGATAAGACTCCTATAATAGCTGTCCATACATATGGTCCGCTGACACCGGCGGGCGGCTTGCTCCAGCTCGGTACTCGACTCAGGAACGGTACAAGCGTGTGGGTGACGGGGAACAGCGACAAGAAGATGCGAAAACTCTTTGTTGTACCGAGTCGGTGTGAGAGCTTTGGGTAGATGAAGAGCTGCAGCGTAATGCCAATGACCCCGAGGATAGCTCCAGCAACGCCTATGCGCGCGGGGGGTAGTGCTAACCCGCCAGTAAACCAAAAAAGGCCGTGGGGCTTGAAACCCGGAGGGTATGGATTCTCAGGGTCGAAGCGCGGGGTCGAGAGATAGATGAACCACAGTGAGTTGAATCCTCCCACATGCATGGCCATGAGACCGTGGGCGAGTAGTGTAAGTATGAGGTTCCGGGTCCAGATGCGGCGGAAGGGTAGCTTTTGACGGAATACCCTGTTACCAGATACGGGCGTGCCGGGACGAGCCGAGGTGGGAGTTGGCTGGAGCTCGAGGCTGTTGGAAGCATCAGACTCGTCTTCTGGGACTGCAGAGTAGCCCGACTCGGTTGCGACAGACTGACGAAAGACGTAACGGCGAATCATCCTGCCTATGCGTAGTCCGGGGTCCGGCTTATCCTTGCAGAGCTCATTCGTCTCCTCCAGAAAGAAGATAACAGCCAGCGCCGAGAAAAGGAGAAAGCAAGCACTGATAATGTTTGGCAGCGCGTAGGGCCATTGCATCATCCAGTAGACACCGTTCTTGCCGCCCATGAGCGAGCCTGGTCCGAAAAGGGAGGGATAGCTGGCCACCGGATCTGCCAGAAGACCACCTGCCGGGATGTCAGCGTATTCCAGGCTCTTGCGTACAACACATACCAAGAATCGGCCCTACGATGACACCGATGTTGAAGGTCATTGGCAGGATGAGGAACGCTCTGCTCTGATACTTCTTCTCCTTGATTATTTCACTGATCATCGTTCTCATGACACCAATATTGCCATTGAGAACGCCGCCTATACACCGAAACGCTACCGCCATGGGAAAACTATTGGAGAAGCCAAAGCCAATGATACTGCACATGGTTCCAAGAAGTCCGATGTAAACGACCCTTTTCCGCCCGCCATGTTCAGAATCTGCGATGCGACCCCAGAACATGGCAGTCAGGAATTGCGCAAAGGGAAAGGCAGCTTGGACGATACCGGCTTGGTAAGAGATTGTTGCCTCAGGCAGGGTCTTGTCGAACGACTGGAGTTGATAGAAAAGATAAGATCCCAGGGATGTCTGGGTCAGTGGTTCTGAGAGCCGTGCCAGAGTGATCACGAACAGCTGGTCTTTGCGAGGGAGCGAGCGCCATGATATAGGCTGGCCCTTCGCAGCTTCAGCTTGCTCGGTGTCGTCAACTTGTGGGAGTGCGGTGCCGGCGCGAATGCTCGTGTCTATCGAAAGATTTCGCTGTGGCTGGGGTCGTTTTGCAGCTGGAAGACCATCACTCTTGCCGCCGTCCGATAAGGAATCAGACTCGTCGGTGGGGTCGGCGTTTGAAGTTTCGCGATTCCGAGGAAGTTGAACGGTGTTATTCCCGGACGCAACGATGACGCTGGGTTCACGATTCGAATTTGCGCTCATCAGCGTGTGAAGCTCCCACTATGAAGCAGATCTGGTATCTCTGTGGCCGTCACCGGTGGATGGAGGAGCGCGCGACATTGGGGTCACAGCGAAAAGAACGGTTCGGTGTTATCGGTCGGTGCTAATCCCGGTTGTCGCTCTGCCGTAAAAATATTCCCAACACTCTTATTCGCCACCAGAACGATTGTGATGTTGACAAGCTAAAATGTTCGTTGAAGATGGGTGTGGTGGAGGTATGTCAGTGCGAAGAGATGATCGAGCGACGTCTTGGCCCAACACTTGCTCTTTCCTGATGTTTGGACTGTCGTCACCACGTACAACCTGGGAAACGTCGACCGCATTAATATTGGTTGTCAAATAGTTTACAACTCTACATCCTCTACTTGGACTCCTCTGGCGAGAAGTTGATAGACACGCCGTTGACACAGTGCCTCTCGTCCTTTGGATTTCCAAATCTCTCCCCCTTGAAAATGTGACCCAGATGCCCTCCGCAGTTGTTACACACAATCTCGGTCCTCATCATACCCAGGCCAGGGTCGGGCTTCTGTCCAACAGCATTGGGGAACGCATCCCAGAAGGCTGGCCATCCACATCCAGAGTCGAACTTGTGGTTGGCTTTGTAGAGAGGAGCTGAGCACCCGGCGCAGCTGTAGACGCCGGCGTCAGGGTAGTGCTTGTCGAGTTTGCTGGAGCCGGGCATCTCGGTGCCCTTTTTGCGGAGGACGCGGAACTGCTCTACGAATGTATTAGAAGAGATCTGGGGTGGCGACGTTTCGACGTTTCGACGTACCAGGTGAGAGCTGTGCCTGCCACTCGCCCTCGGGCTTTGAGAGGGGGTAGTTTGTCGAGTCTGCCATGCTGCTGGATGATCCGAATAACGCGCCAAGGAAGGGGATGTTTGGCATAGATCGCTGGATCGTAGCGCGCTGGGGGCTGTCGTAGAAGGTGCGACCGAGCGTGCCGGCGGGATTCGAGCGGATGAAGGCGTTTGTGGTGTTGCTGATGGTGTGGAACGCGCGGACAAATTGTGGGAAGGACGGAAAGCGCATGTGGTCGAGAATGTGTAGAGGGTTTAATCTCGAGGCGTGAGTCGGGCGGCGAGCTGAAGGTGGTGTTGGTAATGGTGGCGCATAGCTCCAGTGGCGGGGGAGGAGCTTGGACTATTATCTAGAATTGCGTCACCACTCGCAGCTTCCATCTACACCGACTCTCTCAAACATCGTGATAGCTGTGTATGGGACTGGCAAGCTTGAGTGGCGAATCTAACATCGCTCGTGTTGGTTGCGCGGGAATATAAAAAGGCGCAAATTGATGATAGATTAGAAGAGCGTGTGCATTGTTCGGGGCATGATGATGTATTTGTATTTCGTGTATGGGTAAGTACCTCGATGGCAGTAAAGTAACGTCAATTCTATCGACGCAAACTGGGTCAAACACTGTATACCGTTTGCAAAGCCTTGGTGGGATATTGATCCAAACGCCTCGAACAGCACGTACTCGGTGTTTGATCAACTTTCAGAATACAGTGTTGTTGAGTCGAGAAAGGCAAATGGAATGGAGGGACGGGAGGACAGTCGTCTCGATGTAGCACGATGAAAGTACACGCTATCAAGGCGACACATTCGAGACAGCGGTGGGACGGAGTGGCGCTAATTGTGTCGTGCGCTGGCTGCCCTTGATAATTCTCGCAAAAGGCTCTTCGCTGACGGATAAGAGCATTCTCCATCACATTGCAGTGGAGTCAGTAAGGTTGTAGCCTCCGTTGTGTTCCGACAACACACTTCGCCCTGATAATAACCCATGATCACCAGGGCGAACAGCTGATGCTGAAGTCATGCCAGAGGAAGTCAGTAAGATGAAAGGGTAGACCAAGAAGCGGCTCGAGATGACTCGCGCATGGCTGCCAAGCGCCCGCCAAGCTTTGTACTTGCATCTGGAACCTCCATGAACACAATCTCCACCCCACACAGGCGTCATGGCTTATCGTTCCACGTGCTTGACAGCCTTGCGACACCGCCATCATTTGCGTGCATTTCGAAACGAAACACGGTCGATAGGACTGACCCGATACCTGCCACATGAACAGCACGATGTTTCCACGCCCTCGGCTCTCTTGTACAACTCTACGGTCTCTGTGAAAGCTCAAGAGGCGACCATCTAGGGTATGACGACCCCGTCACAGATCATGCTTTGTTCTCGACTTGGTGATCCTCCTTTTCAAGCCTTGTGGGACACCGGATTGTGGGTCGGGTCAATATTCACCGCAGGAGCTCGGAGAATTCGCATGTCTTTGACCCATTACACCCCACTGTTTCAATCTGTGCATCGAGTTCGAGAAATGAGCTGCGCCTATCTTAGGAATTGCATGGGGAAGAGCGGACAGCTGTCTAGCAAGCCGTTAGAAACACGCCGGGCCAAGCTTTTTACGAAACATGCCAAGATGACTTAAGTGCCTGGTGGATTGGTGCGTCGCAGCAAGATTTTCCCGCAATCTGCTTCCATTGGAGGAGAAACCCACTTTGCCAGCCTTGTGAAACGACAGCCCTTCTGCTGAGCTCATGCTGCTATCTGCATCAGACCGACAATTGAAGGCGCAGGGCGACATGGAAACATCCACAATTACTACATGTCTTGGCGGAGGAGATGACCCAGGAGAGGTCCCGGCGAGGCTTGCACTGAGAGCGCAGCGGGCCATCTCACCGCTCACGCATTCGCTGTCCATACCCCGAATACGGGCGTTTCATGGTTTCAGCAATGCCTGCAGTAAATACCCTGCCGCAGTGTAGCGTCGGGATGTCATCCTGCATGGGGCTCTAGTCTACCGCCCATACAATCCTACACAGCTCTGAAAGGAGATGGGCAACACCAAGTATAAAGACCACGATCGGCGCCTCGATAGAAGAGCAGTTCATTCTCTCACCACAGTCTTTCACTTGCTTGAAGCAACCACTCTCTTTACACACCACTTCCATTCTTTTACATACTACCCAACAAGTTTTACTTTCGACTTTCAAAGTACCACCAAACAACCATCAACATGAAGTTCACCATCGTTGCCGCCATCGCCGCCTTCGTGGCCCCCATTGCTGCCGGCCCTGCCGCTTCCGCCCCTGCTGAGGCCTTCGCCATGAGCAAGCGTGCCACCATCTCCATCCCCAAGTCCAAGGGCTCCGTTACCTACAAGAAGCCCCAGACTGTCTCCGGCACCTTCGACGGTGGCCTCAAGACCTACGGCCGTGGTGTTTCCTGCACCGGTCAGGCTGAGGGTGGCGACTCTGACGCCGTCTTCATCATCGAGAACGGCGGTACCCTCAAGAACGCCATCATCGGAAAGGGTAAGCAATGTCATATCAAATCATACATCACAAACTGACAATCGGCAGACCAGATCGAGGGTGTCCACTGCAAGGGCGCCTGCACCATCGAGAACGTCTGGTGGGTCGACGTCTGCGAGGATGCTCTCTCCCTGAAGGGTGACGGTAACGCCCTCATCAAGGGTGGCGGTGCCCAGGCTGCCTCCGACAAGGTCGTCCAGCACAACGGTAAGGGAACTGTCACCATCGACGGTTTCCAGGTCGCCGACTTCGGCAAGCTCTACCGTGCCTGCGGTAACTGCAAGAACTCGGTCGCCCGCAGCGTCGTCATCAAGAACGTCAAGGTAAGCTCAGCACCCACTACCTGCAAGCAACGCTAACAACGTCCCAGTCCTACAACGGCAAGCTCCTCGCCGGTATCAACCCCAACTTCGGCGGCACTGCCACCATCTCCGGCACCTGCGCTTCTTCCGTCAAGGCCATCTGCGAGGAGTTCCAGGGCACCAAGCCCGGCAGCGAGCCCAAGTCCGTCTCCAAGGGCCCCTCCAACAACTGCAAGTACACTGCCTCGGCCGTCAAGGCTTGCTAGACGGTTACTCGTCGCTCGACACGCCATTCGGCAACGCACGATGGGATCACAGACGCTTAGTGCAGTGATGCATTCGATACATTGGAAGCTTTGAAAGCGGATTCTTGTTATATATACTTTGAACTAAACTTGGGAGCACGTGCCGTGCATGTAATACACTCTGTTCCAACACTTGCTTGATTGACTTGGTGATGAAGTGATGAGCCACTGGCTAGGGAGCTTAACCTTCACCTCTTGGCACCTTACCTCTATAGCTACATCTTGAACTTGAGATCTTGGATTGTGCTTTCAAAGCATTGCTACAGTGCTCTACGTGTCGCTGTCTTGGTCTGGTCGATACTATACTGTAAGCAATTGTTTTGACAATGCTGTTTCACGACTCGAGGCTGCTATCAGGTCTTCAACCACCATCCCACCTACCCGTCCATCTTGCTTGTTCAGTAGCATATGTGAGTTTCAATTTCTAGTCGGGTTGTAGTGAAACACAAAACACTGTTCTGTTCAAATGTTAACGTCAGGCAGCGATTTCAGCACCAGACAGTCTGAATAGAACCAAGCAGCGAAACTGAAAACACACCTCTTGTTCAAATATTAACGTCAGGTAGCGATTCCAGTACCAGGCAGTGAGTCTGAACAGAACCAAGCAACAATTCCCAGACGTCAAAATAAACTTGCCGTTGAGCCGCGCATGGGGTAGCTGCAACATTTTGCCGTTCTTCCGGAGTAGCTCATGATCCTCGCCACATTAGCCATATCGCAGCGGAGCGGAGTGGAGTGGGCATTACGCAAGTCTGATACAAGAGCAGAGGAAGTTGTGGGAAGAGCTATGCAGGTATCCTGATCCTCAACACGTGGAAGTGGAGCCAGTCAACAAAATGCAGCTCCGGAGTGACTGTCTTCGTACTTGCAGCGGTCGTAAGTGTGAAGGACCAGTTCTTGGACGTTAACACCAGTCGTTAACATATTGAAGAAGCAACTGGACTTCAAAACTTCAATTCTTCTGTAATCCCCCTCCTACACACAAACAACGATCCGGCTTTTCAGACGCGAGCGACGTTGCAATAACCTCCTGCCGTCTTTGCCGTCGGCGAGATTGTCGTCGCAGCTTGCCGTATTCCCGGAAACGTGGCTCTGTGCTCCCGCCATCACATCTAGACCTCAACAGCGGACGGCGGAGCGGAAATTGAACTCTATAATGACTCCTCTCTGTTACATCTCAGCTATTCAGCCGGTGCTTGATGCTCAGGTGTCGAACTGCTCTTCATTAGCATCTGCCAGATTTCACCGCAGCGAATCACATACCTGCCACTTCTGCAACCCAGCAGACCTGTCTCCCGACTTCGGTGCCGCTCTGCTCGCCATTTTGGGCTCGTTGTTCTTCACGTACTCCTGTGCGAGAGATGCGCACACCTTTTTATGCGTCTTGAAGTGTGCTTTCTGGCAGTCCTTGCCGCAGTACATTGTGGTGTGGCACTTATTGCATGCTTTCAGAGGCACATCGGTCTTGTTGCACTGTGCGCAGGCCTCTGTAGCCTTGCTGGAAGACGATGCCTCTGTTTGTGGCTCTGGTACGTGTTAGTAGGGGTTATTGGTGCTGGAAGGGCCTGGTACCAGTGGCGGGATTCGATGGTTCAGCCATGGCACAGACTATTGGCAGGGTGTTGCACTTGGATCAACACGGCTTTCTTGCGGCTGAATGCTTGAGATGTTATGCAGTTCACGTGAGCGTGTGCACGAGGAGTTCGCAATGTTTCACCGCTGGCTCTTCGGAATTTGCACGGACAAGGATATGTAGTTAAGCGAGGTATCTACATCCATTCGGGCCTAGCTCTTGAGTGAAATGCAGATGCGGGAGCCCTGCAGCGGACGGCAAACTGAGCACGACGACACATCCATCTTGCGCTGGGCAGACATCTAACGCCTCCAAAGATTCTGCATCAGTATTGAGCTAATCACCGGCTATGCAGCGCGCTCGCCACGTGGGCGCACCGTTGCCACATGCCGCACCACGGTGGTGGACCGGCGAAAACCCTGACGCCTCAACACCACAGAAAAAGGTGTAAAATCTGTTCACGATGCTACGCTGGGAAGGTAGCTCGTGCGGTCCGGGCAATTTTCTCCGCTGGCTACCACGTCTGCAGAGTTCTTATCTGGAGAGATCCACTTTTTCGAATCCAGCATGACGTGACGGCAAAACCCCCCGCTTGGGCTCCATGAAGAACTCATACAAAGACCAGGCGAAGCGCAAATTCTACCATGACTTCTCGACAGTACCAACCCTCAAGATGTCTACCCAGACTTCCATCGAACTCAGCCAAACAAATGGCGAGCGGCGGCGTTCTTTTGTAGACCAGACCCCACTATCCACACCGAAAGCGGCCAGCATCTCAGCACGGTCTTCGTACTTTCCGGATCTCGCGGGGGGCAAGCGAGTCGGCTTTTCTGAGCTGCCTCCAACAAGCTCAATTGCAATCACCCCAGCAGGCGCACAGACACCAGCCGGTGCATCGACTCCAGGATGGACCACGCCAGGCACAGCAACGCCCGCAGGCTGGATGAGCCCGTCAGGTCAAGCAACACCAGGATGGGCGACTCCGAAATCTTCCCAGATGCGCCCGTTGATGTTTCCCGAAGAAGCGTATCCCGACATAGGCTCCATCCACACGTGGCGAGGTGTCATGATTTTGGCCATCACGTGCGGTGCGCAGCTCATGGATAATGTCTTCATGACCGCCGTCAACCTGTCCCTTCCAGAAGTCCAGGCAGAGTTCAATGTTTCGTCCGGCGACCTACAATGGCTTCTGTCCGCATACACGCTCACCTTTGGAGGATTTCTGCTGTTTTCAGGTGTGCTGTCCGACAGATACGGGAGAAGGCTGATCTTCAGCATTGGCATGTTTTGGCTTTCCATCTGGACACTGGCCAACGGCTTCGCTACCTCTTTCATCCAAATTGCAATCTTCCGCGCGCTCCAGGGCATAGGCGCAGCCATGACGGTGCCCTCGGCTATTGGGATCATCAGCTCGCACTTCGTTGCCAGTGAGCGGGTAGTGGCACTCACCTTCTTCGGAGCAAGTGGCGCCATCGGCTTTTGCGCAGGTCTGCTGTTCGGCGGCTTTGTGACAGAAGCGCTGGGCTGGCGATACATCTTCCGCATCGCCGTGGCAGTCACAACCCCGCTAGGATTAATCGGCTGCTTCTATCTCCCCAAGGACCGTCGCGAAGGCAGCGCCAAACCAAGTCTCGACTTCCTTGGAGCAGCTCTGTCAACCTCAGGCTTAATTCTGCTCTCGTTCGTGCTGTCCAGTGGCGGTGAGTACGGCTGGAACAAAGCCTTCATCATCGCGCTGCTGGTCATTTCTGTTGTCATGCTCGGGGTCTTCACATATGTGGAGAAGAAGGTGCGGAATCCGATCATGCCAATGTCATTGTGGAAAATCAAGAACTTTGCACCACTGTGGATCACCGGGTTTGGTAAGTCATGAACCAGCGCTTCTAAAATACTGCTAACACCTTCAGTCGTATATGGAGCCTATCAAACGGTAATTTACTACGTCGTGTTGCAAGCACAGGAGGTCGCGAAGCTGTCAGCGGGCGCCACTGCATTGCGATTCCTGCCCATGGGCGCTGCCGGCTTCGCGACGAACATGATTCTTGCTAAGTGGATGAAGTATATGGACATTCGCTATCTCATGTCGCTTGGCATGGTGATTACTCTGCTCTCTCCCATTCCAGCGAGTTTAATGCCTGCAGAAGACCCCAACTTGTAAGTCCGCCAACATAACAACTGCACACCTGCTGACACTCTTAGCTGGCGATACATCCTGCCCACCTCGATTATGGTCGTCGTGGGCGTCAGCATCTGCTACATCTGCATCACCAACATCATGCTTGAGTCTGTTCCCACGAACGTGAAGTCGCTGTGCGGAGGACTTGTCAACACTGCTTTCCAGATCGGATCGGGCGTCAGTCTCGCGCTTGCTGCTGCTGTTGTGGACGCCGTCGATATCAAAAAGGGACACACCAAAGCGAAGCAGTACCAGACGGGTCTCTTCTGCTGTGTTGGACTTGCTCTTCTCGGACTTCTTGTTTCACTGGGTGGTATGCGGGGTCTTCGCAAGAATCTCGGTGGTGCTCAGGTTCACTAGATTGACGATTTACGAGTGTTTCCAATATCAAACGTCGAAGTTCATTCTTGAGACTCCTAATGACTCCATTCAATCGGTATAAGGGCTAAATGGACTCGCATCCGATGCCGCACGAAACGATGAGCCGTCGGTGTTGTAGTAAGTGGGCATCTGCGATCATCAGCGGCGTATTTTGCAAGGACTGGAATACCCACATCCCACAACCGCTCCTCCAGGCCCTCCAGAATATCCCCCTCCAGTCGAAACACATACTCCCGATCCAATACGAACTTGAGGCGATACCCTGCCAACATGGCTACCTGCATTCTTGGAAAAAGCACGGGTAGCGCCCCGGCAAACAGCTCTCTTCTCACTGTCTCGCATTTGGCTTCGGTTGAGAATTGAATGCAGACGTTCGACCCAGACTTCAGCTCCATCAATCCCTCGAGCGCTGCCTGCAATCTCTCTGGCGGTTTCGGCACACCAAAAATGTACGCCCGGAATGAGCCACGGTCATGCGTTATGGCACTGAGCCGCACCTCGATGTTCGACACGAGCTCTTTCGGCGGGAATCCAAGGCCCAGCTGATCGGTGTTAAGGAACTTGGATATCAGGCCCTGCCCGTCGCCAAACACAAAATTAGATGTGCGGTAGTAGTTGATACTCAGCTCCCGCACGAACTCTGGATCCACATAGTCGGTGTGCCAGAAGTGGTCCGGGAAATGCGTCATCTTCCAGCGCGCTTGATCGCACGAGTAGCACTTCGTCACTGGATCCATGGTGGAGCGGAAGTAGTCGCTATCGATGCGCTGCTCGGATTTGGTACTCAAGTGACGGTAGACCATATCTCGCAGTTCGCGGGGCAGCTTGAGCATGAACAAGTCGGTCAGCGTGCGGCATTCTGACTTTGCGTATTGTTCTAGGTTGAGTCGGGTTTCGGCTGCTTCAATAGCCAGGTCGTGTTCGAGGGCGTTGAGTTTCTGCTGTAGTGCGTGGATACGGGATCTTCGTGCTCGTTCGATTGTGAGCGCTCTTCATGTGTTAGCCCTTGACTACATTCTATGCTTTCCCGGTCTTACTCAAACGCACGACTGCGCAGCTCTAAGTAGGGTTTTTGAGACATGATTCTGAACGGAGAACTTTAGATGAATCCACGAGATATCTTTTTGTAATGGTCCATCTGGGTGCTGATAGTTTACTCAGGTGCTCACACCAGCGTTTCGAGCCGGCTAGCCAAAAGCGGTGAAGGCGTGGAAGTTAACCAATCAAGTCGCACTCGAGTGCTGCATGAGGGTGAAACACGAACAGACTACACGCTGTTTTATTACACTCGATGATCTTTGTTATGGAGGCCTTTGAATACTGTCTCTTGATTTTCCACTTGATCCGTGTTCCAGCTTTCCACATCTCGATTTCCGACCCGTCAAAAGACCGACGAATTCCTACATTTCCACGCCTCAAGAAGCCAGTGCGTCTGCGGTCTCGAATCAGGTGACGCTGTCCTGTTCACTCGCTGTCCGTGTCTCCGCTCTCATAAAGGTCGCTATCGTCAGAATCTTCCGGCTCTTCAAGCTTTGCCTGCGCATGCTTCCATGCCTCCTGCGCTTTTGACATGAACTAGAGGGTCAGCAGAGTCCGGCCATCAAGTGCAGTTGACTCACCTCTTCAAATCGCGCATTACATGCCTCTAGGGACGTGAAATTCTCGATCACGAAGTCAGGAAAGGTATGCCCGTGGTGCCATGTTCCAACAAGCACGAAACGGACGTGATAGCCTGACACTCGCAGTCGCTGTAGAGTAGGCGCTACGAGAGGGAATAGAAGCTTGCGCATCCGATCTTGCTTTTCCAACGAATTGTCCATCCATTTCTCGCCGAGAGAGAAGTTTATACTCAATTTAGTGGCATTGTGGAACCCGAAGAGGATGTCTAAGTCTGCCAGGAGGTCTGAACTTGTCTTCTGCGGCGGAACAGGTGAATGACCCCAGCCGCTGTTGTTATTCCATCCATCACCTCCACTGTCTTTACGCTTTGTATCATCATGCCCTAGATCGTAGTCGGAAGAAACGACGTTGACCAAGATGTTGGTAGGGAACTGTGCTGGAATATAGCCTGTTTTCCATGGATCCGTTACACGAAACTTGACGATGTGCTCGAAGGACTGGAACTCGAAAGTCGTGGAACGGAAGTACTGCTCCATCAGCTCTGCATGCACCTTTCCAGTGACAAAAGCTGGATCCCATATGTGATGATACACAATCCAGTTATTGGCGAGAATCGCAGCTGTCGTTGATGTGAAGTGATCGGCGTCAATGTCAAGCGTAGACTGGGGGTGGATGTGACTGTATACCATGTCCCGGACCTCGCGTGGGAATCGGTTGTAGATCTCCTCGCATAGGGCACGGCACACGGTCCTCGCGTAGTTGTCACTCGTCTTCTTGACGTCCGCTTTCTTGTCGGCCGCGGCTTGCTGGTGGATGTTGCGTTCACGACGGACCTTCTGAAGCTTTTTTTTCGCACTCTGCAACTCGATGTCGACCGCTATCTGCTCTTTCAGCGCCCTGTTAAATTAGCTATGCGCGAGCATAACGCCTGTATCAAAGGTGACGCACTGTAGCAGCTCTGAGCGCAGCCGTTCGCACTCGTTCTCTGGTGCTGCAGCCATTGTCGTTCTCGTGTTGTTGAGCAAAGGCGTAGCTGCAGTGGGGTGGATCTAGTAAGTATGTGGTGAAGTGAGAGCGACTCGTTAGGGTGGGGCCGTCACGTGCAAATGACTTCACTGAGCACAAATCGGTTGCCTTTGAGAGTTCACTCGTATCCTTGCCTCGTTCTGCAAAAACCCATCCTCCAAACACATCACCCAAAAGTCTGAGACGGTTTACAAGGTCGATTGTTTGCAAAATGCATGCTCGATTGACTACCAATATAACAGAAAAGAAGCCTAATCACACCCCACGCATCCTAATCCAATTAAGAGCACTTGGTCACGCTGGGGACGTTGGTGCAACTGCCGTAAGTCTTTCCACCAGTGATGGCGACATTCGACCAAGTCCAGCCAGTGCAGGACGAGCTGCTGCCGCAGGTGACGACAACATCGTAGCCGGAGCTCGAAACAGCGCCAGTACCGGTGATGTTCTCGACAACAAGGTTGGTAATAGGGATGCCCGTGCCAGCAGTACCCTTCAAGTCACCGCCGTCGTAGTTCTGCTCGATGAGGGCACCGTACCTGGGTTATTAGTCACAGCAAAGACTGATTGAGACTCTACTTACTTGGAAATGTTCTTGAGGGTGATCTTGTTGTAGGTCACCTTGTTGATGGTACCGGTGTCGCCAACAGAGGCCTTCACGCGAATACCGTTGACCGAGTTCTGGATGACATTGTTGTAGAAAGTGACGGTGTCGACAATGTTGCTTGAACGACCGCCGACAGATCCAATAGACAAGCCGTGTCCGCCAGAGCAGAGGCCGTTCTGGAAGGTGATGCTCTGATGGGAGGTCAGTGTGGTCAAAGAACATACAAAATCCACTCACAGTTCCCGAGTTGACAGCAACGCAGTCGTCTTGATTGTAAACCTTCGCTCCGTCAATCACAACGTTCGAGCTGGTGCCAATGTCGAAGCCGTCGGTGTTGTGGCCAAGGCTACCTGTGTCGCCAGCAGAGTCGTCAATCGTCATGTCGGTAATTGTCAGCCCATCACAGCCAGCAATGCTCACAGCCTGGACGGGCGTGTTCTTGATGCTCAGATCGGTGATGGTCGAGGTTTTGAGGTTGTGGGCGGCGAAAAACTTGGGCTTTGTCTTTCCGCCGTTGCCACCCTTGCCGTCCCACCAACGTGCGCCATCAGCGTTGAGCACTGCACCTGTGGCGCCCTTGACTGTGATCTTGTTGCCAGCAATAGAAAGCAGAGGCCCGGCCCACTCCTTGTAGCCCCAAGTGGTTGTGCCTTCGAAGATGACAGTGGTGTCGTCAGCCAGCTTGGAGAGATCCAGGGTCGTGCCAGAGGGGACGGCGACATTGTTCAAAACAATTGTGGCGCACGCTGTCTGTGATTGACTCGCGGAAGCGGCACCGGCCGAGCCAGAAAAGGTACAGCTAGTGGCGCGTTTGACCACAGCGGCTTCGGGAGCAGGGGTAATAGCCGGCGCTGGTGCTGCAAGAGCAGACGCGGCGAGGGATGCGGTCAACGCAACAACAGACGAGAGATGCATGATGGAAAGCTTGTGAAGAGGCTTGGCTGCTTGGCTGAAATGCTTGACCTGGATTGACCTTTATATCTGCTGGGAGCGAGCAATCTCATTCGCCTACGCGTCGTCGCAATCTATCTGGGGGCAGTTTCTCCAGGTCGTAAATGAGGCGGGACGCCAACATCCTCCAATTACTGGATTGCGAGCGTGAGTGTGATCGGCTGCGTGACTCTATTCAGCGGATGTGAGGGTGAATGTCACAAGCGGCAGCATCGTTGTTAATAGCAATGTGGGGATATGCAATCCCACCAATCACCATCACCCGCCATGCACCCTTAATACCGGGAACGAGTGTGGGGTGAATCTGGGGAATCCCACTCCACGTGGTCCGTGTTAGCAGGAGAGAGTCTACATGCAAGCAGACCGTCCAAGTTACACGAGATCGATTATGTTCCAGTCGGAGGTGCATGCAAGCGCGGTGTCGTGCTGAACTTGGGAAGCGATCTTGAACTCGCCGAGCGCGCAGGATGTGCAAAGTCGTCGAAGGCGTGCGATATCGCTGGGTTTGGGAGGGTCTGGCGCGCTAAGTGGACTGCTTCATCGGAGATTGTCAGGTTCTGTGCAGATGACGAAACCGATTGCGGGAACAGGGAAAAGCGCGGGTGTGGCTCTGTTATTGATGGCGTTGAAGCGCGGCTGGAGTAAGTGGAGCTTGAGTTTGAATTTAATAGGGCCAGATACTCAAAAGACTCCGGTTCCATGATAGCAGCACTCGATAGACGCGCTTGGGCTGGGGTCTCGACAGGTGATGGAGTGAAAAACATTGCAGTTTGCAGGCCGACCATATCGAACACCCCATCGGACTCGCTCAAATGTTTATTCTGTACTCGTGGAAGGCGTAGTGTTGATATGGGCGGGGGCATGAACGGGCTGACGGGTGTGGGGCTAGGTATCCGCGGTGAAACGATCGACACGCGTTCCGGTTCTCTGACCAAGCTGGTGAACGACTTGGGCGACTCGAAGCGGATGTTTGCCTCGCGTTTCCTCAAAACATTTCGTGGCGGTCCAGACAGGCGATTCGATTTGGTCCAGCTCTTCGTCGAGTAAGACCGCCAGATATTGCCCTGCAGGCTCTTGAAGAAAGGAACCATGTACGGGATGCATGCAGTGCAGATGCTGGCGCAGACGTGTGCTTGGGTACAGATGGTCGAGATCCAAAGATCGTACTCTGGATTCCCGTGCGGCGTTACCTGGTAGAAATAAATGGCGCGGACAAGTGCAGTTGCGATGACAAGCAGGCGTGGTGCGAAGCAAGCAACAACCACAAACTTCCTCGACATGCGGACTCTGAGGTGGGCGACCAGATCGACAGAAAGCATGATAATGAAGACCTCCGTGGAAATGTCGACGGCGCAGTACACGACCCAGAATATTCGCTGCAAGATGAGTCAGATTGGAAGATTGGAGGGCGTTGTACTAACTGTGTTGAAGCAGCGCAATGTCATCATCTCCCAAGGCCGTGGAAGCCCGCACTGGAATGCCGCAGCGACAATCGATGCCACACTCCACGCGAAAATGCAGACGCCGAATCCCGTGATGAAGATGCGATGAGTACGCAAGGCGACGACGTTGTAGAACAGGACAAGAATTGATAGTTTCGAGAAGCACAACGATGAGATGTAGAGGAGCTCTGAGGCATAGTAGCCTTTCATGATAGTGTTGGCTCGTTCGATAGTGAGAGGAGCAAGAACGCCGAAGCCTTTGGAAGTAAGAAACAGCGTGGTAACTGACACACCGATCCCCAGCAGCTGTTCGTGTTAGCGTAGCCAGTGGATGTAGTTTTTACTTACCGTTGCGGATGAAATGAAGAGATCGTCAAGCGCGACCTTGCGGAAAACGACAGCTTTCATGACCTGGCGTGCGATAAAGAAGACTAAGAACGTCCCAGTAAGAGCATAGGTTGTTATCGTAATGGCCTTTGACCGATCGTGGAGGGTTGCTGTGTTTGGCTCCATGACTGCGAATGGAATACTAGGCTAGAAATGGAGTAAAAGGTGCAGCAGTTGAGGATTCAGATCTTGAGGAAGTGCATTACGATAGAAGAGCATCACGGCTGCAACTACAGAGACCATTAAAAACCAGGCAACCCGTCTTAGTATATCGACACAACCCCGAGAGGCGTCTTCATGTCCAGGAAAAGACCCGGGGCAGATCTTCTACTGCGAACACGTTCCTATTCGGTGCCGGCGTCTAAATTTAGCTGTAAGCAGTGCAAGGCTGAGAAACAGACTGTAAGCACCTCAGCGTCTGAAGATCACGCTACAAGCATCCTGGGCGTTTCGCAGAGGGGAGATCTCTAAATACTTTGCTACCAAGTCTCAGTATATCTCGAAAGACAGCTGCTTGGAAGATCGGCGGTCATGGATGTCCTCGGGGACCGAACAGAGGCTGAGTAGGCATCCCGAGGTATCTTCCGCATTCATCGACATCGACATCGACATCCCAGCTGCACTCAACCGGCGCAGTCTCATCAATACGAGGCCCGCCATCCGATCGCTGTCTGTGTCGGAAGCTGTAGAGATGAGAGTCGTCTACCGAGTGTGCAAGCCGTGCAGTGCCAAGCTCGGCTATGTACGCCTCCCCGCTGCAATTCGTACACCGCCCGACCAATGATCCGACCTCGGTACCGTACATATTCAACCTCCGCGGTTCCTGCATGAAGCACTGCACCTCACCATCATGCGGTCTCTCCTGCAATTGTCCTTCTGGGCGGCCGTCTCGACCCTGGCGACTGCAGAGGAAACATCGAATTCTGAACTTTCACCACCACAGTGTGCCTCATCCACATTCGAGACAGGACTCCACAAATCAGCGGCAGAAGGCATCGAGATTCTCTCCATCACAGCATCACCGCAACATGACTTCACAAGCATCAGGGGCGGTTCTTGGCAGCCAGCTTTGAATGGGTTGAGTTTCTGCCAAGTCAAAGTGCACCTCACACACCAAGGGACCAATGACAGAGTCCTGGTTGAAGCGTGGCTACCATTGACTCACGACGACTGGAATGGCCGGTTCCAAGCAACAGGAGGCGGGGGCTTCGAGACTGGCATGTTTGGCGCACATCTCGGGCGGGCCGTTTTGGATGGCTGGGCTGCTGTGTCGACGGACGGGGGTTCGGGCAGTGACACCTTCTCTCAACACGAAGACGTTAGCTGGGCGTTGAAGGGAGAGGATGGCTCGCTCGACTGGAACCTGCTGCACAACTTTGCGTCACGTAGCGCTGTGGACCAGATCGGCATCGGCAAGACCATCACCGAGCTATACTATGGAAAACCACCACACCACTCGTACTGGAACGGATGCTCGACGGGAGGCAGACAGGGCTACATGATCGCACAGAAGCACCCGCATCTCCTGGATGGCATTCTTGCAGCGGCTCCTGCGTTCAACTTTGTCAACCTTGTCACGGGCGAGTTCTGGCCGCAGCTGGTGATGAACCAACAGAAGACGTTCTTGTCTAATTGCGAATTCGAGTACTTCAGGACGCAGGCGATCGAGAAATGCGATATGCTCGATGGCGTACGTGACGGCATAATCGACGATCCCGCTTCGTGCGACTTTGACCCGTTTGAGATTGTGGGCAACGAGATAGAGTGCGATGGAAAGCACGTCGACATCACAGTGAAAATGGCCACGGTAGTCGATCACATCCTCAAAGGCCCGAAACAGGCACCGTGGGGGCCCATCTTCTACGGACTGAATCACGGCAGTCATTTCGTGGCTCTGGCGAACATTAGCATTGCAGAAGACGGTACAAGATCTCAACGCCCATTCGGTATATGCGAGAGCTGGATGAAGAACATAATTCTCAGGAACCCGGAAGCTCGGTTAGATCACCTCGACATCACCACGTACTTTGGACACTGGGCGCAGGCAAACTACGAGCTTGGTGGTCTTCTCAACACGGCAGATCCCGACTTATCGCTGCTGAAGGCTTCAAACACTAAACTGCTTACGTGGCACGGTATTGACGACGCAGGCATCCCTTATCAGAACACAGTCGAATACCGAAAGAGGGTAGAAGGCGTCATGGGGGGCGCACATGCTGTAGACCAATACTACCGACTCTTCCTGGCGCCCGGCGTCGACCACTGTGGAGGTGGCCTCGGGGCTATGCCAAAATCTCTTGAGACACTCGTCGACTGGGTCGAGAACGGCGAAGCGCCTGAAACGATGGAGGCAGAGACGACGACCGCAAGAGGCGAGTTGGTCACTAGGAATCTGTGTGCGTTTCCCGGCAAATCAAAATACCTAGGCATCGGCGACGCGAATAGAGCCTCGAGCTGGAGCTGCGTTGGGGGGACGGAGAGACCCGAGACTCTGCTGCAAGACCAAGCCAGTGAGCGGACGGGGCGGATCTTAGGGGGTTTAGCAGATCGTTTGGAGGGTCTTGGACTTGGGTTGAGCATCAGCTAGAAAGTGTTCCTGACGATCGTTTTGAAGTCGGCTTTCACATGCATCAAATGAAAACCTACAAATACTTCTGCTTATCGAAACATTGCGCCAGGGGTTGGCGGTGTTTCACAACCATCGGCCCGCACGGTGGCTCCCGGACTCCGAGAACTTCTCATCCAATCACGCGATGTGGGTCGAGTGAGCCTCTGTTGATTGTCGACGTCCACTTCAACAACCTGTGCATCGTCAGACCGCCTGGCATGCGTCATCAGAGTCGACACGTCTCCACGGAAATTACGACGCATTGTACATCCTCATGAAGATCCAAACACTCAAACTCCTCCTCCGCCACACCTTTGCTGGGAGACTCGCATCCGTGAAACACCAGCTGCGGCTGTGCAGATCTGGCCGGATCCCTTCCCACCGTCTCCACTCGGAACTCTATTATCGTTCAAGCACAACGTGTAAAAGGCTTGTATGAGCTTGGCTCTCTAGACAGAGCACCGTATTGGCCGCTGCGATGACGAAGCCCGTGGGTCAAACATGTCCAGTCACGGGACCCACTGCTCGAGTTGACGCTTGGTACATGATTTGTATTCGGTATATGTATAGGATGTGTTGTCGCAAGGCAGGTCGATTCTCCGTTGCTTACGCCTTGCTGGCTCAAGGTTGTCCGTTCTGCTTCTTTTTATTCGCGGTAATTCCTAATTCACGACTCACGACATGAATGCCTCAGCGACTATCCGTGCGTCCTATGTGCGCGCCTCGAGGATGAGCATGATGCCGCCACGAACCACACCGGTCATGAACCCCATCGCCGACCTCGAATCACGGCCTGCAATAAGCGAGAAGCTTCAAAACTTCACAGCCGTCAACCACCTCGAACACCGCGAGAAGTGCGACATCGAACGCGCCAAGATCTATGTGTACGACGACGAGCCCTCGTACATGGACTTTGACGACGGCGAGTCATTCGGCACACGTGTCAAGAAGATGTACACGATCTTTCCCTACCGCGACCCTATCTGGCTTGTGGCTGTTGCGTTTGCGTTCGGGAGTCTGGACCTTGTGATCAACGCTTTCTTCGACCTTTTGCCACAGCTCGACCGCCAGCTGCAGTTTAAGACGAACGAAACTATTGTCATCCCTACTACGGTGCTCATCGGCTCGGTCTTCTTCTTTGTGGCTGGCATTTTCGATACCTTTGGCGCGCTGAACGCCGACCGCGGCACACTCGAGACCAACAAGGAAGACCAAAAGGTCACGTATAGGCCGGCGCTGCTGGGTTCGCCCGAGTTCAAGTGGATACCGTCCCGGGTGAAGCTGTGGGACCTCACTATGACGAACCTCGCGTTCCAGGCTGGCTTGATTGTGCTGTTCGGTGGAGTCATCTTCATGTTTGCTGGGATCGTCGACTTCCCTGAGCTGATTCCTGAAGAGATGCCGCTGTTTCCCACAATTGTGTTTGGTCCGCAGGTACTTCACGGCGCGTTGTTCCTGCTCGCAAACGCTATGCTGGCCATTTCAGAGCAGGAGAGGTGGTACAAGCCAAAGGTGTGGGATGCAGACTGGCAGGGGGCGTTTTTGAACACTGTCGGTGGGTTTGGTTTTATGATGGCAGGCTTTTTCCTGTTCAGTAAAGACGAGCTCTCCGCTGCAGTGTCGGCAATGGTGGGGAGCTGGGCCTTCTTGATCGGCAGTATGATTAGATGGTATGTCGTGATGGAGATTTTTTGACGCTTTACGAATATGAACGCACGGTCCTGGTGGCTATTCTTCTGTTTAACGATTTACTTTACTTCACTCTAAGGTCCGAGCTCTGCAGTGTTCGTGTACTTCCCATCCCATCTCACCATTCCCTCATCATTTGGCAAAACGCACAAGTCACCGGACTTCCACTATGATCCACCGAGCTTCAAAAGCCATGTCTGCTAGTCGTAACGCCGTCTCTTCCAAAACATCGCCCCCGTCAAGCCCATCATCGTAAAGCCAGCAGTGAAGTCTCGCTAAAGGAGATTGACGACTTGAACAATAACTACCCAACGTACAGGTCTATCGATTGGAACAGAGTTGAGGCGTCCATGTCGCATAGGGTGGGACTTCAAGTCGACCGTGAAAGCACGAATCTCGAATAACAGCGGCCTCCCTATCGAAGCCTGGGGAACTACAAGACGGAGCACACCGTTTATAGACAGACGCCGTTCGGATTGCTACTTGCACGTTCACCGGTGCCTGCTCCGAAGCTGCTATTGAGTCCAGCACCAAGCCCACGTGTCTGGGTAACGGCAAGGTTGTCATGTCCGCTTTCCCGGTTCGCCCTCGTTTCTGCACGCCGTATGCAACCGCCGCACGTGTGCTGCATGATTGGACTCTTGTTATCAGGTACAGAACGCATCATCCCGAAAGAGGAATGTGCGACAGTCAGCCAAGACGCCTACGCCGCATGCCCAGACATTCCTTGGCTTCCACCGCGGAGGTCTCCACCGGCCTCGACGACATAAGAGGGTGTGAAGTGCAGGCATCTACATCAGTCAGGCATTGTGGAGATGAAGTTCCCCTCAGCAAGCGTTGTTGCACTCTCGGCGTTGGCAGTGGTCAGCCAGGCACAGGAAGACGCACTCTACAGCAGGCGCATTGCCAAGCGTGGTATCGACGCCGAAGGGAACTACAACATTTGTTAGTACGCCTGAGTTTTTATCGACAACACTAACCCGCCAGCGTTCTTCCACGTCAACGATGTCCACGCTCATCTGGACGAGTTTGCTTCATCCGGAACTGACTGCACCCGCCCGGAAAGAGGCTGCTATGGTGGTTATTCCCGCATCAAGACCGTCGTCGAAGAGAAGCGGCCCAGCTACAATGACAGCCTCTGGCTCAATGTCGGCGATGAGTTCCAGGGCACGCTATTCTACTCCTTCTACGGCGGCGAGAAGATAGCCGAGACCCTCAACCAGATGAACTTCTCCGCCATGACCCTCGGAAACCACGAGGTAGGATTGCCCACTGTATTCGAATTCACACACTAACAGAACAGTTCGACGGCGGTGATGAAGAGCTGGGGCAGTTTCTCGAAAACCTGACGTTCCCCATCATCTCGGCCAACATCCACTCGCAGAACGAAAAGGTCAACAAATCGATCAAGCCCTATCACATCTTCGAGGAGTATGGCCTGGCCCTGATTGGTGTCACCACGGACGAGACCCCCAGCATTGCGAACCCGGACGAGACCACCATCTTCTCTGACGTTGTTGAGGCTGTGCAGGGCGCCATTGACGAGATCAAGTCGACCACCAACATCACCAGGATCGCCGCCATCACCCACATCGGCTACGACAAGGACCAGGAGCTCGCCAAGGCTACCAAGGGCCTGCAGCTGATCATGGGCGGCCACAGCCACACGCTGCTTGGCGACATGAAGGATGCCGAGGGCAAGTACCCGACCATTGTCGACAACGCGGACGGCGATGAGGTTTTTATCGTCACTGCATACCGCTGGGGTGAATATGTCGGCTACATCGATGTGACCTACGACCCCCAGGGCAAGATTGTGGCCTACCACGGCGCACCCATCCACGTCACCAACACCACCGAACAGGATGCCGGTCTTCAGGCGCAGATCGAGTCATGGCGCGGCCCCTTCGAGGAGTTTGCTGCTGAGGTGCTCGGAACCAGCGAAGTCGAGCTCGACCAAACCACCTGCCAGCGCCAGGAATGCCTGCTCGGTGACTTTATGGCCGACGCCATGCTCGCCTACCGCAAGAACAACACCGAGGACGTCGACTTTGCCATCATCAACGCCGGGGGTATCCGCGCAACCATCGACCAGGGCGACATCACACGCGGCGAGGTCCTCACCTCCTTCCCCTTTGGCAACTCTATTGTGCAGATCGAGATTGACGGAGAGGAGCTGTGGGAGGTGCTGGAGGGTATTGTGACGCGTGTGAATGTGGCGAACGGAAAAGCTGTTACCTCGTTCTTCCAGGTCTCCACCGGCATCAAGGTCGAGTACAACCCGAAGAACAACAACGGGACTAAGCTTGTTGCTGTGACCATCGGCGGCCAGCCCCTGAAGAACGACACCACCTACCAGGTCGTCACTCTCGACTTCATCGCTGGCGGTGGCGACAACTTCTTCACGCCCACCACCGACTTTGTCAGCCTCGATACCCAGGACGAGGTCCTCACCCAGTACGTCCTGGCGCAGTCGCCTGTCAAGATCGCGCTCGACAAGCGTATTGAGGCTGTTGACCGCCAGCGCAACACGACTGGAAACGGCACGACCAACGGGACCGCGCCCTCTGGAACCGGAAGCCCTATTCCTGCAGCGACTGGCGCAGCTATGCGTGTGGGGTCCAGCTTGGGCGTTTTCGTGCTCGCGGCGGTCGTTCTTTTGGTGGTCTAGTCAGATTTATAGCTACATCCTAATACTGAACACTCAATGCTACAACAGAAACTTCTTCAACAACTCCGCAAGTCGCTCAGGCTGCTCGAGGGCTAGACTATGACCGCACTTTTCAAGGACCTCTGAAATCACAACGTTACTCGCTGCACCCCGCATCTGCTCTTCCACAAGTGGGCCGAAGAACCTACAGACGTTAGCTCAACCTCTACCAGACTTTATACGTACTCTGGCGCCCCAACTGTCATGACCTTGCAGTCGAGCTTCCCCTTCTTCATAATCTCCTCCTCCACATCCACATTCGCCCAATGCGCGCGATACGTCTCTAGAATACCCCTCAGCCCACCCGGACTCTGCGAACACCGCACCCACTCGTCGACAGCCTCCTGATCCAGCGCACTCGGATTGTAGCACTCGGCCTTCATGAAGTGCGTCCAAAACTCCCGCTCTTTCCCCGTAATCAGCATCTCAGCCATGTGGGGCATCCAGAGGAAGGGAATGTGCCAGTTCCAAACGCCTTTCTGGTTGTACTGCGCAGTGATGTTCTCGCGCGTGAAGAAGGACTGTTCGGTTAGTTGTTGGGAAAGCATCATCTCGCAGAAGCTCAAGTGCGTGACCCGGTCTCGGTACAGGCCAGCAGTGCAGAAGCCGAACGTCGCGCCCCGGTCCTCGCAGTGTATGGCAAACTGTCTGTGCCTGAGCTGGTCCATGAGTTCGGCCATGTCTTGAGCGTTGATGCGGCCATCGTAGCCGTCGCTGGCAGGGGGTTTTTCGGTCGCTCCAAACCCTCTCAGATCAGGGGCTACAACGCTGAAGTGCGGGGTGAGTAGGGGCAGGATGCGGTACCAGTAGTAGTGGGTTTTCGGGGTGCCGTGAAGGAGGAGAAGCGGTGGTCCTGAGCCTGCTGTGATGAAGTGCATGCGAATTCCATTGACCCGTGCCATGTGATGGGTGGCGGCCTTGCCATTGTGATCGAAAAGCTCCGGCATGTCGTAGTGATGAAGATACGATGGTACTTGCAGTGAAGTTGAGGTCGGCTATAAGCCTACATGCTACCCCACACCACGTCATCGCTTGGAATCATAGAGTAGATTTGTAGACTTGCATATATTTGTCACTTCACAGCTTTGTAGCTTCGGGTGTCGAGCACGTGATATATAAATACGGTTAGTCAATCACGTCATTGTCAACGACTTCAACATCATCACACTCTGCATTACTCGACTAAATGTGAATCCATCTCCCCATCCACGTCTCGACAACCTGCTTGGCCTCGTCCACCAGCCCCATGTCCAACAGCAGCTGCGAAGTGCCGCGTACCGCCGAGTCGAGAGCACTGAAGATCCAAGCGTGCGTGTAGGAAGTGTGCTCGCCCACGAAGATTGTCGACATCTCGGTCTGGTAGTACGCTGGGAGATACAGCTCCTGCTGTCCAACGGTAGGCGCCGCCCATGCACCGGCCTGATGCTCGTCGACCTCCCAGCACTGACGGTCGTACGCGCCGGTGAACTGCTCTGCCGCAATCTCTCCATGTACCTGGACCATCGCGCGCTGCACGTAAGCCACGTGGTCGGCAGTGCTGAGTGCGGCGACAGAGCGTGCGAGAGTGCCTGAGATGTAGGATCCAAGGATGACGCCAGGCCCGGTCGAGTTGATCTTGTATGCCGGGTAGCAAACCGAGCCGATGCCAGGGATGTCGACAGCACCGCAGCCACCGATGATGGGCGGGGACAGCTTCTCCCAGAAACGCGTCTTGTAGTGGAGGGACACCTTGCAGGACTGCTGGTAGTTCATGGAAGAGATGGCACGTGACAGGAGGGAAGAGTATTTGGGGAGTTCCCAAAGCCGCACCTTGGAAAACGGCACGCCAACCACCGCGTAGTCGTACTCCTCGCTCTCAGGCTCCATCGCAAACGGGTCGTTCCGCCACTGAACCGATACGCTGCCGGTGGCGTTGTTGTACTTCAAGCCGGTGACCTTGCGGCCGAGAGTGAGACGGTCCTGCACGTGTGGGAGGAAGGCTCGCGGGAGGGACTCCAAACCCTTGTCGATTGTGCGCCAGGTCGTGGCCCCAAAGTATGCAGTGTCGTACTCCCACATCGGGCTGTTGTCGGCGCCTGCAATGAAGTCGACCTCGTTCGCGGTCAGATTCAGGGCGTATCGAAGGTAAGCCGACTCGGACCAATGGAAGAGCCCCTTCTCGACCGCTGCCTTGTGGGCCTTGTAGATGTTTGTCGAGATGTTCCGCAGCACGTCTGGGGTGATTCCCATAAACGCATCAAGCTCCTCCTCGGCGTGTTCTTCGGCTTCAGGGTCTGGACCTACGTCGGCGGGCAGGGCGAGAGAGCTATTAGCCTTGAGCTGAGCGGCGCTGGGGATTCGACCATTAGGCAGGCGGTAGCCGTTGGAGTTTGCCGGGACGTTGGGGCTGCTCTGGATCCAGGGGATGAAGTTGACGGCGAGCGCGCTGTTGTTGCCGTTCTTCTGGTTCAAGACATCGGCGAGCTGAAACACCATCTTGTGGTCCTGGATGTCGACCGTCTCATTGGTGTCTGTGTACTTGGTCGACACGGGGAATCGCATTGGACCCATCTCCTGGTACTGGTACTGCTCGGGTGTGCTCCCGGCGAGGTACTTGGTGCGAATGCGGCCGCCGATGCGTTGCGAGGACTCGGTGATATGCCAGTCGTGTATACCAACACTGTCCAACAGAAGACTGGTCATCAGGCCCGCCATTCCGCCGCCGAGGATAGCAATCTTCTTACTCTTTGCAACGGCAACGAAGGAGGCATTGTTCTGCTTCGCCTGCATGTACGCAACGCCGTCGAACCAGGGGCCTGTCACGTCTGCCACGTCCGAGATCTCCTCGCGCTTCCGGGTCGGCTGCCTGACTGTGACTGGAGTAGAGCGGCCAATCAACGCAGATCCGGAGTATGCATGTAGGCAGCCCCCATGGACGGTATTGTCAGGCACGATCCAGACAAAGCGCTCCGGCCGAGCAGATCGGGTGATTCGAGCAGTGCCGAGCTCATGGTGCCGGTCCTCGAGACTTGCCATGTCGCAGCCACCGTACACGACTCGGACCTCCCCCTCGAAAGCATTGCTGTAGTCGATGTGGACGTTGTGCACCGAGTCGGGAGTGACGGCCAGAGGCTTGAAGAAGAAGTCGGACCGAGAAGCTGGAACGGCGAGAGTGCCGCTGGCCAGAGCCAATGCTGAGGAGGCTGTGAAGAGGCCCTTCATGATGGTGATGTGCTGTGTTCGTCGAGGGAGCTGTCCTACATATACAGTTTTCTGGTGTTGATGATCCTTAGCCACCGGTATCTGCTATCGTCGACGGGACCTCAAGACACATCAGATTCATTCAGCCATCGTAATTCGCGGCCAGACAGTTCATGAAGCCGCGATAAGACAGCACCAGATCTGCCATCATTGAGGTTGCATGGAGAACGGGTACCTCAGTGGACGCATGTTCATGAGTCTGACAGATGCAGTAGCGGCAAGCGATGTCACGTAGGGCGTGGAGGTGATAACGAAGATAGGGAAACCGCTGCTCCGCATTCGAGGACTCGGAGGGTTGTCATCGACACCGGATCAATGTCTCCGCAATCGGGACCTCACGTACCGTAGGAAGGCAGTGTTTGGCGCGGTTAGTCCACTCCAGTCCCGATACAGCTGGATTCTGGCAAGACGGCCTTTGGAAAACAACGCCGGCACAACTTCGAACCCCGCAATTCGCAGATTTGTCTCCTCCACGATCTGTCAGATTAGACGACCCGCATAAAAGACTCACAGCGTATACCGTCGTCTCGAGGTCCACCCAATCGGAACGCGCAGCAGACTCTTCGGTATCGATAAGGCGACCCACATCACCACCCTTATCTCCACGTTCCGTCTATCTCGACTTACGTCAAAGCCACGCTGTAGTATCTTACCGCGTCAATGGCGCCCTATAAGTACAAGCAGCCTTGGCGCCGAGCCTCAACGACCACTTACACGCTGTCCGCCCCGCCCTGACTCGTGCCGCTTACAGACTCCAACGTGGTTCTGTCACGATAGCTCTACAGCACACGCTCGCCGACGGCTTTGCCACTGTTACGAGGCCGTATCTACGCGGAGTCTCCTGCATCTCTTGGAAGTCATGGCGGACCAACAGTCAAGGCATGTGTTGTAGATGAGTATAAAACGGGAAATGTCCACACAAGAAACCATCAACACGCTTCGAATCTCATCAACATGGTTGCCATCACGTCCATTCTGACCGCCCTCTTCATGGTCGCCGGCCTCGCCAGTGCAAAGCCAGTGCCCAAGACCGCTGAGCAGCCCGTAGTCACCTACCTCGGCACCCAAGGACCCATCCTGTCGAGCGGGGCATGGACGTCCAAGGGCATCGTCTACACATCAGGAACCGTGCCCAGCTTCAACGGGAGTATTGTTGCTGGCGGAATCGAGGCGCAGACAGTAGGTGTTGTCTTGCTATTGCTGAACGTAGCTGACAGACCAGGCGCAAGTCATCAAGAACATCGGCGCGGTGCTGGAGGAGGCCGGCACGTCGTGGGAGTATGTCATGAAGACGACTGTGTTTCTCGCCAATATGAGCGACTACACAGCGATGAACGAAGTCTATGGTTCGATGCTGCCCTCGCCCAAGCCCGCCCGTACCGCGGTTGAAGTTGGAAAGCTCCCCGGCAACTTCTTGATCGAGATTGAGGCCATTGCTGCCATTCCAGATTCGTAGACAGGATGGCTGTAGCGTGACGGCAATAAACAGCACTTCTTCATTCAACAAAATCACATGAACCGCATACATTTTGAAAGTTTCATTGCCTTGATGTACAATCGTAGATCCAGATTTCCAGGTCCACGCATACAAGCTACCACAATGAAGACGGCAAACAACGCAATCCAGTACAGACAAAGCCTTGTTTCTTGATGTTTTCCACGCCTGTCTTTGTTCGGATACCTTTGATGGGTGTCTTTGTCCTACACTGCCAGCAAAACCACTTCTCCCACTGAACCAACTGCAAGACACTCCACGAATTTACAACATGACGAAAGTACGCACCGGAAACCTCCACCTCCCCTATCCTCTAGGCAATAGTACCCCCCTCCACTACGACCCCCCAACACCGACCAGCTCAGACGACGAAACAGATCTCCCCCGGCGTTTTGACGTGATGATCGCGGTACCCTCAAAGCGACGCCGACCACGAAAAGACGCAGGACGTCCCGCGCTCAAGATTCAAAGAACGCAGATTCTGGAGGTGCAAAGAACCCAGATCCCGGAGGTTGCTAAAGAGGTGGCGTTCACGGTTGGTGAGCAGTTTGCGGCGTGGGCGAGGGCGAGGGCGTTTCAGCTGTGGGTGAGGTTTTGCTGTGAGGCTGTTCGCGCGATTGAGGAGCGGAGGGATATGGAGGGACTCTGGGTGGAAGTGGACAGAGTTGATATTGAAGCTGCGAGCCTTGATGTGGAAATGGAGGATGTGAACGCACCCTCACTTCCCCCAGCACCGACGATGACACCTCTTCTACCAGACTTCTTAATTCCCTCCCAGCCACCGTCTCCCTTTCCTCCAAACACACCTCTACCTTATCAAGAAACAGCCCACGAATCGCAATGGCGCGACTACTACGAATCGCTACAGCAAGAACTTGACCAGTACTCCCCACGCGCCTCCATCTCCACTGCATTCTCTTCCACCTTCGACTTCGACGCCGAAACCCGCTCCTTCCTGGACAGCTATGCCGAATACCAGCGCGACACCCAGGTCTCCGGAGAACGGGAACGTGCCGTAAACGAGAGGCTGAGGGCGATATATGCCAGCGAAACCGTCAACGTACCCGCGGATAACTCACCCCAAGCCCTACCGTCGATTTTTCAGAGTAGGAGGCGAGAAAGCTGGGACTCACTCTACCACATCAGCGTCGCGAGTTCAGTGTGCAGCGACGAAGTAGTATCAACAGAAAATCCCTCCATCACCTCCCCACCAGTCCTACAGCTCCTCAGCCCACCACGCCCCTCCTCTGCATCAACAACATGGAATTTCACCGAAAACGAGCACGACAGCGTGGAATACCGGCCTCAGTACCCTCCAACCGCAACACCCACGCGCTGGGGCGAAGGAACAGAGTACGAAATGAGCGGCGCCATGCCTTCTGACGCTATGCGCACGCCGTTCCACCCCTGGCCCATTTCAGCAGCGGAGTACGCAGCGCAGAGTACAGAGTTCCAGCGGCGGAGCAGTGAGCAGGGTGGTCGTGGAGGGTACAGGGCGCCGTATTACGAAGACATAGACGAGGAGGAAGTGTAGTAGATTTTGTAGATGGAAGAAACTCGGCATGCATTCCCCCGAACCAAACCACGTGGTCGGCAGTGGACCCCGGACCCCAACTTCCCCGGATTTCCGACCACGTTCTCCAACGTTGATTTCGGCGCCGCTGCCGTACCCCGCATTCGAGACGCCGGGATCAACAGTCGAGTTCCTCTATCCAGTGCTCCTAGATTGAAGACTGCAGAGTTGCCTATTGTGGAAGCGCGTCCTCGTGTTGGACAAGTATATAGACGGGATGCTACCTACAATGCAAATATCAACCACCATGCGTGTAGCCACACTTCTCTCCATCTGCGCCGCGGCGTTTGTGACTGCCAGTCCGATTAAAAGACAAGATGATGCACTCTCAGGCTATGTATTCGCCTACTTCACCAACAACACCAGGGCGGGGGAGCAAATCTACCTGGCGGCCAGCAACGGGAACAATGCGCTCAGCTGGCGAGAATTGAACGGCGGCCAGCCCATCATCACGTCCACCCTCGGCACCAAAGGACTGCGGGATCCGTTCCTGATTCGGGCGCATGAAGGAGATAAATTCTTTCTCATCGCGACGGATCTGAGTATCGGGTCGGGGACGTCGTGGGATAAGGCGGTGCGGCAGGGAAGTCTGTACCTCGAGATCTGGGAGTCGAGCGACCTCAAAACATGGTCGGCGCAGCGGCACGTCAAAGTCTCGCCGTCTACTGCTGGCAACACCTGGGCGCCGGAGGCATACTACGATCCCACGATTGAAGCGTATGTTGTGTTCTGGGCGTCCTCGCTGTATGACCAGACCGACACGAACCACACCGGGACGACATACCACCGCATGCTGTACGCCACGACCCAGGACTTCATCTCGTTCAGCGAGCCCCAGATCTGGCAAGATGCAGGCATGTCGCGCATTGATTCGACCGTCATCCACGAAGGCGACACCTTCTACCGCTTCACCAAAGACGAGGGCGCTTCTGGGACGGGCTGTGCTGATATCATCCAAGAGCACTCGTCCTCCCTGCGCGCCACTCTCGACTCGTGGACGCAGGACGCAGCCTGTATCGGTAAGAAAGCCGGAACCAGCAACGTCGAGGGGCCTACAGTGTTCAAGTCGAATCCAAGCGATGTCAACGGCGAGAAGTTCTACCTCTTCGTGGATGAGTACACCGGCCGCGGCTACATTCCCCTGGAAACTGCGGACATTGCGAAGCCAGACTGGAAGGTGTCGACTATCTACACGCTTCCCAAGAGCCCCCGTCACGGCACAGTGATTGGAGTAACCGCCGCCGAGCTTGCCTCCCTGACGTCTGCACCTAAAGAGGTCATCCCCGGCTACTACGCAGACCCTAATATTGCCGTGTTTGGCAAGACGTACTACATCTACGCCACCACCGACGGAACTCCAGGCTGGGGCGGCAATCAATTCTTCGTCTGGTCGTCGCCCGATCTCGTTTCCTGGGCGCGTGCCGAGACGCCCTTCCTCACGCTCAACGGTACCTCTGGCAACGTGCCCTGGGCGGTGGGGAATGCGTGGGCGCCGACCATTATCGAGCGGGAGGGTAAGTTCTACTTCTACTTTAGCGGGCAGAATGCAGAGTACAACACCAAGACCATCGGCGCCGCGGTTGCAGACTCACCCACTGGACCATTTACCGCCCAGCCCACCGCCATGATCCTGAATAATGAGGCCCTCAAAACGTCTCAAGCCATCGACCCTGCCGCCTTCCAGGACCCAACGACGGGCAAGTACTACCTCTTCTGGGGCAACACGACGCCGCTCTATGCCGAGCTCGCAGACGACATGACGTCCCTCAAGAACGGCACACTGCGCGCCATCACAGGCCTGACCGACTTCCGCGAGGGCATCTTCCTCAACTACCGCCAGGGCGTCTTCCACCTCACCTACTCGATCGACGACACACGGAGCGAGAACTACCGCGTGGGGTATGCAACGAGCGAGAGCGTCGAGGGGCCGTGGACGTACCGCGGGGTGATTCTGCAGAAGGACGTGAGCAAGGGCATATTGGGGACTGGACACAACTCGATCGTGCAGGTACCGGGGACTGACGACTGGTATATCGCGTACCACCGCTTTGCCATACCGAACGGCAACGGCACGATGCGGGAGACGAGGATTGACAAGTTGTTCTTCAAGGATGGACTGATGGTGCCTGTTGTGCCGACGTTGGATGGTGTAGTGGGTGAGACTGTAAACATGTAGTGACGTGTATTTGAATGTAGAAGCTGCGACCTCTCACCTCACCTCTGAAATGATTCTCCAGCAGCTTACTGACAACGTACCACAACATGCCGACTACCCACACGAAGAAATGGCTGCATCAACTCTGGAGGCCTGGATCGAATGAAGGCGTGACGAGCAACGTACCTTCACAGTCACCTCCACCTCCACCACCACGACTCGCCCCACTGCGTCCGCCACGGCCAGAGTCCGGCGTCATCAGGGATGTCAACGCATGGCTCGACGCAAGCATGGAGCCACCGCCGCTAATGGGTGGGCTGCCGTACTGGCGAGCGGCGTCTGCAGTGCCCTCAGTCACCACCGACGTGCAGTACGCCGTGCCCATTGTACAACCTCTCACGCCCTCCAGCCAGCAGGTGAAGTCGTTCTGTCGCCGCGCAAAGAAGATGCACGCCAAGATGCCTGCCCTGCTGCGCACCACCTCCCAGCGCATTGCAGCTCGGCAGATCAAACGGTCCAGCTCGCTGCCGCTGATTCCCCACAACCAGACGCGGCCCTACGAACAGACGCGGAAGCCTACGAATTCACTCACTGCTACGCGCGAAGACTCGATGGGCGACCTCTCTGAAGCACCCACGTACTCGTCTGGCCGCCCACCGCCGTCGTACCGGTCACGCACTGCCTCGATACTCACCACGTCGTCGTTTGGGTGTGTGGATGGCATGAGTCCGGCCCAGCGACAGGTCAGCCAGCAGCGGGCGATGACGATGAAGTGCCGGGGGGTGAGGGGGAGGGTGCAGGAGTTGAGGAGGAGGTTTGAGTAGATTTACAGACGTTGACATGGATATCACGACATGATTTTGCGACATGAGATATGAAATTGATTATGAAACTGAGAAGCGGACATGAATACAGACGATGAGATATGCAGACTGATAAATTCGTTGAATGGTGAGTGACGTGACGTTGTGCTGACCGGGCTGAAAGCGGACTACCCTCACCGCCTTGACGACGTACCACCTCAGTTATTGGAGCCACGAATTGGAGCCTCGAACTCACCATTACAACGACACAACACACAATTCACGCCAGATGAACGAAAACATGGACGACCCACGACCTAAACGGCCAGCGCCCATGACCAGGCAGTCGTCGAGCCAGTCGCACATATCGCAGAGCCCGTCAGAGAAAGGCCACCACCGGCCGCACAAGGTCACGCACCGCCACGTCGCAGGAGGGCGCATGCAGCGGACGGCGTCGACGGGCAAGAACCTGGGCAAATTCGCAAAGACGACGCAGACGCAGACGCAGACACAGGACGACGGACGACACCACCGCCGCTCGCAGTCAGGGACGTCCCTCTCCGTACCCAGCAGCCCGCGCCCAGGCTTCAAGCGCAATGCATCGTCCGGCGCCATCATGCGGCACAACCCCCAGGGCCACACCCACACCCACACCAACCTGCGCAAGAACCACTCCAGCGGACACCTCGTCGGCAAGGCTAAGGGCGGGAAGTCGTCCAAAGACCTCGCGCCGACGCGGAAGCTTGGCCATGTGAGATCACGCCCAGCATCCCCCGAAGAGCGGCCCCTCGTCCACTTTGACGTGGGCAACGACGACGACGACGAGCACGAACACGACGAGGGCGGGTGGACAGAAGAGAGCGCGTCGCAGTCGCCCAACACGACACGCTCCAACACGCGCTCCAACTCGGTCGCCGCAGAGGTGCAGAAAGCCGTCGACGACACCACCGAGAGCAACACGCGCGCCAACGCCGGAGACACATCGCCCCTGCACCCTCCCCCCCAGTCGCTGCCCGCCGCCCTGCCACACCGTCCGCCCCCCGCCCACTCGCGCCCGCCCGACGCCGACCTCATCACGTCACGCCTGCTCCAGCGCAGCGCCTCGCACACGGCCGCCCCCCAGGCCTCGTCCGTCTCGGCCACCGTCGCCTCCCGCGGCCACCACCTCAGCACCAGCGTCGGCAGCACCCTCGTCGACACGCCCGGCCGCGACCTCGTCTCGCGCTTCATGGACGGCGACGGCTCCGCAGGCACCCCGCACGACGGCCACTACATGTCGGCGCGCCGCACAAAGTCGACGCACGACCTGCACGAGGACGACGAAACCCCCACGCGCCCGCAGTCGGTCAAGTCCGGCGCCACCACCCCCAACCTGTTCCCGCCCATCAACAACCGCACCCAGAACAAGCTGCTGCTCCAGCGCGCCGCCTCGGCCATTGAGCCCCACGCCCCCGTCCCCGCCATCCTGCGCTCCGGCGGGCCCTCGTTCCACAACATCGGCCTGGCGTATGGCGCGTCGGAGGGCCGTCTCGACCCGCGCCTGCAGCAGCAGTTCAACCAGGTCGCCATCGAGTACAAGGTCGTCCAGCGCTACCGCAATCCCCTCGCCGACAGCATCACGCGGCTGCAGCAGATGGGTGTCATGCGCAAGGTGCGGGCCGAGGACGTCGACGAGGGCGAGGCGCAGGAGCTGTGTCGCCGCATGTGGGAGTGCACCGAGACCGTGGGCGGGGATTAACAGGAGAAGTATACATAGCACGGCTTGATGAGGTGCATACAGACGGTTATGGCGCAATGGAAGAGATACCCAGGCATTTTTGAGGGACAGAACAGCGAGTAGTATGTAATAACGGTACCGAACGGCGGCGACGAATTGCTACGTATACCTTTTCATAAGGTCATTCTAAACAGTCCAATTAATAACGTGCTGTCCATCTCCCTCTCGATGCTATGGCTTGGTATGCAGTCTACACGTGTAGGAATCGAGTCGACGCCTTATCCATGGAGGTTGATGATGCATACATGAGGTTTCTTTGTGGTTGCAGGTGTTGTCTTTGTTCATGATCATCCAGGTGTGTGCTTTGTTCATTGTCGAGCTGTTTGGAGATGGGCTGGAGGTTTGGGTGGTACTGACAAGTCTTTGGTTTTGTATCACGTTTCGACTTTTTGCGAGTCTATGCAATATTTCAATCTTACGGCGCGCTCTTTGCTCGTGTGCAAGGTCTGCAGTGTTGGAAATACGGTTTTACAGATGAGAAGATGAAGGATGGTATTGCACTGCTATGGTTCGCACTCGTCATATCCCTGCTCCTCCTACCGCAGTCAGAGTCTGGCTCAGTGCTTCGGGGCGTCTACGTCGGTGCCATCTTCTCCGCCTTCGCCACCAGTGTGTTCAGAGTTGGCAGGTCGGAAAGGCAGCTTCTCTTCTCGGAAACGGGCGTGAGGCTCTGGCTGGGCGGGCTCCGGAGTGGTCTTGGAGGTAGTCTTGAAAGCCGCGTTGAGCCTTTTCTGCACAGCCGCGCGCCCTTTCTCGTAGTCAAAGTCGGCGACTCGCTTGCCTGTCATGCGCTGGTACCTGGCTTCAGACCGGTCGAGCCTCGCATTGGCGTCTTTGATGTCGGCGCTGAACGCAGGGAGAAGTCGGTCCTACTGGTTGAGGACGGCGTCTCGCTCGGCCATGGCACCTTCATAGTCGCCCCAGTTGTTGTCAGCCGGTGCAGTCCCAGCCGTTGAAGGTGGCGCTGGCTGGTTGTCCTGGTTGGAGTCTGAGCGGCCCTTGCCCTTGTCCACTTTCTTGGTTTTGTCGTTCATCTTGGTGGGAGTGTGGGAGATGGAGGTGTCTGGGAGGTAGAATGTCACGACTGCAGAGTTTTCGCGGGACACACTTTCACTTCACTTCACCAATGACCACCGACAGTGAAGCCATGTGCGAGGAACTATGGACAGACTGGACCAGCAGATACTGCGACGTTTCATCCCGGTCTTGGAGATGCAGAGGAGGTAGATGCTGGGCATTGAATCAACGTTTCCGCACAAGTTAGTCAGTGATTGTCTGAGCAAATTCGAATGTGATGCTAGCATTGAGTATACATCACTACATTTGAATCCGTGATACGAGACCTTACAGACCAGCTTCGACCTCATCGACTGCTCCGATCTCACTGACTGTTTTGATCTTACAGACCATCTTCGACCTTACAGACCGTCTTCGACCTGCTTGCACCTGCTTACGACCTCCTCTGTGAGACTCTGCGTGTAATGGCAGCACCCACCTTGTCGAACGCCTCCTCTGCCTGGTTCCGCAACTTGGAAGATCTCGCTCTCGGCACCTTGGGCTTGGTAGCCACCCAGTACCCCCTGTCTTCTGGCTTTGCATCTCCGCGGAGTACCAGTGTCAGCGGGAGAAAGCCAATGTACCACTTGCCGCCTGGCTCTCGGTACATCTTGCAGCAGGGGTGGTTGGCCTTTTCGACGATACAGACGTAGCACGCGTGATTGGGGCCTGACGGAAACTTACGGTGGGAGCAGGCGGTGGACTGGAGGTTGACGTGTCGACATGTCAGACACTGCGGCTCGTGCTCTGCGCGGATATCTCTCTCCCTGCATGACCGCAGCCAGCCCTGGAGGCGTTCTTTCTTGCTGTCGTTCAGCCTCTTGACCACTTCCATCATGGCGTCGTGGGCCTTTCCGCTCGATACCAAGTCATCCAGTGGGACAAAGCCTGACACGCTCTCGTCAAATGCGCGGATGTCGTGCACTCCATCCTGGTACACGTCTCCGTCGGCAGGAGCAGTGCTTGCAACAGTGGCGGACGAAGTCCCGATCAGGCTCATGAAGCTCTTTTTGATTGGTCTGAACCTCATAACCGACGCGTGTTGCTTCTTCAACGATTGACGAGTGCTGTGTAGCGTCAGGTCGAAGCCAGATCCTTCGTACTCGTCTAGCTCATCGAGATTTGGGAGTCCGCCGGGTGTTGCGCTCCGCACTTGCTCCTACATCTCGCCGGGCTTGAACCGCTTCTTGCTGGCCTCGTTTGAGACCTTGGACTCCTGCGAACGTCGGCGCTTCTCCATCTTCTCGCGCCCCTCTAGTGTCTGACCGCGTTCCTTTGAAGGCTGCAAGCTGATGCCCGACATGCGGTCGTCGACGTTCGGCTGAGCTGGCTCCTTGTTCTTCGCAGCCTGCAGAGTCTCGCGTATGGCGGCCATGGCCTGAGCAATGCCTTCCCTGGCCGTGACCAGCTTGGCGTTTCGCATTGCGTCCTCCTGGGCGCGTTCTGCTTCCCTTTCGGCAACCTCAGCGAGGAGCACTTCTTCCTCATGCAACTTCTCTTCTACTTCTCGCAGCTGCTCGTCGATGCTTTCGATGAGCTTCGTGATGCGGCCACGTTCGGCGTGGGGATGGTAGCTGAAGGTATTGTAACTGGAGTCGTAGTAGCTGAAGTCATCTGGCGTCTCGGTCAATGGGATGACACGGTCTTTCTCATCACCGGACCCTGGCTTGACTGAGGATGCGCCTGACGTAGCAGCTGGAATAGCCGTCCCAGGAACGGCTGGATCGGTGCGTAGCTCGTCTTTGATGTCGACTTCCATAGCCTCGCTCGTCACCCTGATCGCATTAGCGGAGTCTCCAAATGATAAAGTGGCTTACTTGGTGTTCTTGCTTCGCGAGTCATCTCTATAAAAGCTGTCGGAGGAGGGCGACTTGGCGACTGAGGGCTCACCACTGCAAATGTTAACGACGTCTGGAGAAGGTGCGGTGGCTTACTCTTGCTCAATGTGTGGACGCTCGGGGAGGTCAGACATCTAATTTGGTTAGCAATGAACGACTGGCGGCGAGGTAGGTTACGTTGGTTGACCGTGTTGGTTGATCGTGTTGGTAAGATGGTGGAAGTGAAAAACCAGCAGATATACTGCAAGACCACAAATCTGATCAAGTCAGCAGCAACTCCTTCAGATCTGCCTTGTTTAGTTAGACTGGAAAAGTGCGGCAGTCGCGAATCGTCCCCGCGTTAGTGCTCCAAACCTCGAGGTACTGGACAAAACGCCACCACTCCTTCCCTCCACTGAGCCCGGCAACCGCACAACAAACGGGGTTCCCACTACACATCTCACAGCGACTATCCTTGTCTACCTGCGCTCATGCCCTTCTGCTCGGCCCACCACGCCATACTTTTCTCGTGCGATTAAATATTTGGACAGGCTTCATTGCATCCACAAGTAGGTTTTGAGAAGTGAAGGTTCTGTGCGGAGGTACTCACCATGTTTATGAGCTGATTCCGCGGCCGACACGGCGTGCCTTTGGTACTGAACACGAACCAGTCTTGAGATATAAGTCGATTCATGCAACAATACGTAGATACTGCTGTGGGCGTGTCTTATTCAGCGGCGCCTTCGACTGCCTCTTCCACAACCCAGCGAACGGCACACATGATAGCACCCTAAGAGCAAGCTCGTGCAAGATCGTCGTCGCCAGCTTGTGCAAAATCGTCGTTGCCAGCTCGTGCAAGCTCGTCGACGCGAGAGGCGCCGCTGACAGTCCGGGCGCGCATGACAGCACCACAAGAGCCAGCTCGTGCAAGCTCGTCGTCGCGAGGGGCGCTGTTGACAGTTCGGGCGCGCATGACAGCACCACAAGAGCCTTCAACTTCCAGACGCACACAAGTACCAGATGTCTCCTTTGAACCCTCTTTCTTATGGGTTGTTGTCAGTCTCACGCTCTACTGCATAGTGTAGTTGAAATCAATGCTAACTTTCTGTCAGCCCTACCAGCTGTTCATGCAGCACACGATACCGTTTCTCTGGCCCTTCCATCATCTATCCACATCCAAATACCCGCTCTTGGCGCCTACACACCAGACACACTCTGACAGTATGCCACCACACACGCCATTCAAGCGCCAAGAGCCAGCAACGTCCTTCGACCCCTACAACGCCTCGAGCTACGTAAGACAGCATGCATACAAAACGCTCTCGCCTCTATCCGACAAGGTCATTGAGTGCGCCAAGCAATTCTATCTTATGAACCCGGCCTTCGACGATGCGGCAGCGCGGAACGTGTCAGAGAACTACTATGATGTAAAAACTACGTGAAAAAACGACTGGTAAAAACTTTCCACGGGGCACAGTATTGCTGTCTTGGCTCGCGCAATACTTGGTAGTTCAGACGTAGTATCACGCGTGCTTCCAGTTCGTCTCGAATATGCATACAATCGCAAGGCACCTTCAACACTTCGAGCCCGCAACTACTACGGTCTCTTGATTGAGCATACGCACGACAATCTCTGTCGGCATATACTTCTTCCTCTGGCAACCAGGTTTGTTGGCAGTAAGGCACAGCCAGTTCAGCAGCACAGAGCAAGTGGAGTCAAGCGTGTTACTGACTGGCGGCGAGATGAGCCTGCCAACATGGATATGTTTGAGAAGTTCAATAGTCAGCCAATCCTCCGATGCGGAGATGTCGATATGCTGTACACAAACAACTCGGAGAGTGTGTACTGGGACACGCCATGGATCCCTCGGAGGTATGTCTATGCCTTTGACCTCGCGTCTAAGCTAGAAGCCGCCAAAGCTGTTCTTGAACCTGTTGGGAGAATCAACATACAGAACCGTTTTGTTCGAGACCACCTTTGTGGCTGGGATCGTTTCACATCCCTACGCTGTCTCACCGAGCAAATCCTTACCCGTTGTGCAAACGTCGAGTTCACCAACAACATCCCTGAAGAGCCGTTTGGTGTTGTTAGCCTAAACAGCTTCGAGTTTTGCAACACAGCTTCTCTAACACCACGTGTTGTTGTTCAAAATGAGGCCAATCTGAACGAAGCTGACGGGCGGTACGACGACGCCAACGCAGCAGGCGTTACTAACGTAGCTGACGAAGAGGAGTGCTTGCTATCAATGTCGTTCAATGGCATAAGATCTTGCTCGGCTCACCGCGATTGCCCTTTCCCACCCGAAGAACTCTCGCCATTCTGCTCTGCTCATTTCACCATGGTGTCTCAAGCCTGGGAAACATTCACCAACACACGCAAAAGTGAGATTACCAATAGTACTCTTGGAGTCAGGCATTAGCAAACGCAGATGCGCAGCGTGGACTACCAGAGCAGTTTCGCACTCGTTCGGCCCGGCCACGACACCATCTCCAAGGTCCAGGCCATGCACAAAGTTTACAATACCCACACCGTATGGGTAGTAGACGTGGAGTTTTGTCGACCTAGGGGTGTGCAGGCTGTGCCATATGCAATATCTATTCGCGATCTGCACACCAAAGCAATCATACTCTCAACAGCTGTGGACTACGGCGGCATTGACTTGGACGATCTCGACGACAAGATCGTACGTCACCAGCTTGGCCACACGACTCACTGGATGCGCAAGGCCTATTTCATGAAATTCTATCGCAATACATACCCATCTTCTGGCATGTCATTGGCTGCGGTTGGCAAGCACATGAGGGAAGCTGGCTTCACAACCGAGACCCACAGGCTCGTCTCCTGGTGGTCTGCAGTCGACACAGACGTGCTTTGCCGGGCACTGATGGGCCACAGTCATGTCTTTGACACGACGCTAAGTGAGGAGTTGCGTGCCTGTATTTGCGACCCCGGAGAGCGTGTTCAGCCCTTCAATCTGGCTATGCTCGTGTACAACAGTACCGATCTTCAAAACAAACGCCTTGGTTTCGTCTTTCGGTCCATGTTCTCAGACCAGCGCGACCTACAGATGCATGACCCTGACAACGACACGTTGGCTATGATTGAAGTATCCCATCTGTTTAGATCAGCCACAAGTCAATGGAGGAACTAGCGTGTCACGGTCCATGTTCTATGAATCCAGTCATTTACTTTGGCTGGGCGTCTACCGGCGTGTTGTTTACAATCACCACAACACGGAAGGAACGGTCAATGGCCAACACGCCATGCCTCTTTCTCGAACCACCGGCCCCGCACTTCTTTCTCGACTCACTGGCCTCGTCTGTTCTCCTCCCCTCACCTCAACGCATCCGTCCTTCCTCTTGAGTCGAAGCGTTTTGCTTCCATCTCAGCTCACCGGTCGTCTCGTTCTCCGCCATCTCACTCCACCATCTCACTCCACTTGGTGTAATCTACCTGCTTTGACTCGTAGCAGAACGCCATGAACGTGACAGATGGTACGTTCTCATTCTTCTCTCACCTGGCATGTACTGACAATGGCGAAGAGGAACAACGCAACTATCACTTAGGGCGTATGCGGAGAATCGTCTGCCTGTCCACGTCATACCCAACTGCACGCGAAGCCTCCAAGCATTTCAGGACGCAACTCACCGGCGTCGGATACGCTTTCCCATCGCAGTATGGCAAAGAGACTAACAGTAGCACGATTGCTAGCGATCTGTCGTTCCTGCTGGCACTGGATATGTACGACAACGGCAGTGGTCGACATTTCAAGCTAGAGAGACCTCCTCAGACGACCGCCACCAACAACACTGAAGCTACCGACGCTACCAAGACCACAGAGGTTGCGGCTCCCCGTGCCACAGCACTACACCATGTCACTCATACACAATCGAAGACGTGGACTGCGCAAGCAATTCATGGTGGTACATACTCGGGTATCAACCGGGCCTCGTCGGCATACCTGAGCGGCGTCAACAGGACATCCGCGCATCGGCCTAGAGGCACAACCCCTTCGCTGTCAACGACGGCGTACCCGAGCGGTACCGACAGGGCGTCAGCACTTCAACCCAGAGGCACGGATAGCTCAATCTGACGCTGCAACTGCCGCTGCGGTATGTTTGCTACTGTAAACACGTGATTTGAGTAAAAGCGCAAACAGGAGGCGTAAGGTGCCGAGACATGGGACTGGCGGAGCTCCACAGGCAGTTTGAGTCCCAGTCGGAGCCCCTCATCGCACATAGGATGTCGAGCGACGGCAATCACGTGGTCAACATCGACCGCACCAGGCGCTTTGTCGCGAGCGCGATGCCGGCGGTCCGCAGCGGGCTGACCGCGTTGGTAGGCAAGAGTGTGAGTCAGGGGCGCTTGGTCACGGCGGTGAATGAGCAGCGCGACCAGCTACATGGAGCTCTCACACGTGTCAAAGTCGAGGTCGAACAGCTCGGCCGCGAGAATGGGGAGCTTGTGCAGGAAATGGGAGCGATCCGGGAGGGGGTGGAGGTGTTGGATGCCTAGACAATGACGACGAACATGTAGAGATGGAAATGCATGATCCGTGTCGTCGGGTGCTGCACGTGTTCCTGTATTGCCTCCACGTTTTTTAAGCGACTGGGCATCCTTTGTCTGCGCCACAAATCTAACGCCAAACCAACCCCCCGGGCTCCGGATGCTCAACCACCGAGAGAGGTCGGCGACGTGTAGATGTCGGTTACAATAACATTCACAAGCTATCAGATTTAGACATGGTGTATCCTTGCTTTCATGCTATTTGTGGTACTAAAACATCAACGTCTACCTCTGAATGTTGCATGCGGCCTCACCGACGACTTGGTGACTTGTGATGATTAGACTCAAGTGATGCTCTTGGTAATATTCCATCGCCGAGGAAGATCTGTAGCGAGGATGGTGGGTAAGGATGGTGGGTATAAAGCATGCAAGATATTTTGAAGATGTGGTATCAGCAAGATGTCTTCCCATCTCCTCGTCGCTGCGGTCGTCGTCGTCATTTACACTGCCTTGCAATTACTTTTAAAGACTACACAGAGCGTGCGGGAGCCCCGACTCATAAACAGCAAGGTGCCATTCCTCGATGCGGCCATTGGTATTGCCCGGCAACGCGCCGACTATCTGGCCAACCTTGGGTAAGTTCTACAAGCGGTGTAAGAGGAAGACTAACCTGTACAGCATCATGTTCCGCCTGCCAGTCCTGACTCTGCGAATGCCCTTCCAACGCCTCTATGTCGTCTACGCCCCAAGCCTGATTCAGTCCATCCAAAGCAAAGCCAATGCCCAGACGTTCATACCCAACCTTCTCGATTTCGGCATGCTCTTCAGCGGGCTCAACACCGAATCCCAGACGACTCTTCGCCGCGCGTTCGGTTTGAAGGGCAACGGCTTTACGATGAGCGTGCACAAATACCTGCTGTCAGGCCCTTCCCTCACGACCGCGACCAAGGCTGCAGTGGACAGGTTGACGGCGAGTGTTCCGAATAGTTTTAGTAATAAAAAAGGCGGACTGCAGGAGATGATTCGCCATGAGCTTACGCTGGCATTGACTGGCGCCATCTACGGTCCGGAGAATCCTTACGACGATCCATCGATTGAAGCCAGCTGGAGGTAGGTTACGCACTGCAGGCAAGAGCTCAACTAACACATCACAGAGACTTCGTTCCGGGCATCGCTCACCTTCTATACAGCCCTTTCCCGGCCCTGACGGCGCGCAAGTCTCTCCGTGCGCGGGACCAAATTGTGTGTGCGTTCAAGAAGTACTTCGAGACAGGCGGCCATCTCCAGGCATTCCCCATGATTCCGGAGATGCACGAGCTGAACAAAAGCCACGGTCTGACCACGGAAGAGGCTGCTAAGATGGAAATGGCCACGTCCCTGGCAATGCTCAGCAGCGGCGCGATCACGTCCTTTTGGCTGATGTACCACATTCTGTCGGACGAAGAAGTAACCGCAAGCATCCGCAAAGAGCTGAAATCCGTCATCGACAGCGATCTCGTCCGGGTTGTAAATTTAGGCCGTGTCAAAGATAGCTGTCCCACGCTTGTAGCTGTCCTGAACGAGACTCTCCGCTATCACAGCACCGTCATCAACATCAAGCAGGTCCAGCACGACACAAACCTCGCCGGGTACCTCCTCAAGAAGAATGGCATCGTCATGATCCCGGGAAGAAGCGTGCACCACAACAAAGACGTCTGGGGCCCTTCCGCTGACACGTTCGACCATACCCGGTTTCTCTCTCCTGATTCGAGGAAGAACGTCTCGAGCACATCATCTTTCCGTCCTTTCGGCGCCGGTGTAACAATGTGTCCCGGACGGCACTTTTCGACTAATGTTATACTGAGTCTGGCGGTCATGGTCCTGCTCAAATTCGATGTCGTGCCTGTCAAAGAGTGGAGGCAGCCTACGAAGCGCGGTGCGGACATGTGGAATGCAATGCCCAAGCCCGACCAGGACATCGACGTCAGCTTCGAACCGAGAGATGAAAAGGTTGAGTGGAAGTTCGTGTGGGAGTAATCGGGTACGATAGACGAATGGATAAGACGTTGCGACCTTCTCCTAAAAGCTAGTGTTTCTCTAGCGTCCGGTGCAGCCGCTCCCCTCTTTCTGGACTAGAAATTACCGAACCTTAATTAATATCTCCCGCGATGTATGGATATCGAACATGGTCATGACGTACGCAAGCTTCAGAGATAAGCTCATTTTCACTTGGCATTGGGTCTTATTTCGCTGCTACACATACAACCTTCCTGATCCGGTAAGTAGCTTCACGCTTAGCCGGCTCGGCACGATGCGCACGATGTTCACGAAGGTTGCTCAGGTTTGGAGATGAAATTGAGCGGAAGCAATAACCATGGATTGAAATTGCAGTGTTTTAGATCCCCTGGCTGGCCGAAACAAAATCGTGGACCATGCGTGCAGACTTAGAGAACAATAGTACCGTCCCGCGATCTTCACTTCATCTTTAGTCATTATCCAATGGCGATCATCCCCGCGAAAATCGTTTCTCCTTTGAGCTTAATTACTGTAAGACACGGGATTATACAGCTCGGGCAGCCGGGGATTGACTATATATGAATAACGCCAGCTCCAGAGTCCCGGCTGTAAGAGTTCTTCGCAATGGCACGCTTTACACTGCTTGCTAGCATCTTGGCGGCGGCCTCTCTCAGCAATGCTCGTGCTACTTTCGTCGAGCGTCAGGTACCCGCCAATGCTACGGGCGTCAAGACCATCACCTCGCCGCAGGGTGCACAGATTCGCTACAAGCAGCCCGGCAAGCAGGGTGTCTGCGAGACCACACCGGGCGTCGACGACTATGCCGGCTACATCAGCCTGAACGAAAAGACAAACATGTTCTTCTGGTTCTTTGAAGCCCGCGAGAATCCCTCAGAGAAGCCGCTCACACTATGGCTCAACGGCGGACCAGGCTCTGACTCGTTGATCGGCCTTTTTCAAGAACATGGGCCCTGCAACGTTACGGAGGACCTCAAGACGCAGCTGAACCCGTACTCCTGGAACGAGCACAGCAACATGCTCTACCTGAGCCAGCCTGTCGGTGTGGGTTTCTCCTACGAGACTACTGAGGTGGACGCAGACGGCAGATACTCGCTCGTTGATCCCGACAAAGCCAACACCACCGAAGCTGCAGCCGTCGGGGCCTGGCACATCCTGCAGGCGTTCTTGGAGCTCTCCCCCCAGCTCGACGCCGACATCAAGAATCTGACTTTCAATTTGTGGACCGAGAGGTAGGTGATGCTCCTGACACGCTGGCTCACGCTGACTTGGATAGTTACGGAGGACACTACGGGCCGGGTAATTATCTATTCAGAGACCGCTCGGCAGTGTATTGACCGTTGTAGGGTTCTACAACTACTTCTACAAGCAGAACGAGGCTATTCGAAACGGCTCTACCAAGGGCGTGGAATTGCACATGGACACTCTTGGCATCATAAACGGCATCATCGACGAACAGAGTAAGTGTGTGACATGATGACGATTCTAGAGCTAACAAAATACAGTCCAGGCACCGTACTACCCCGAGTTTGCTGTGAACAACACCTATGGTATGGAAAATGTTCGGCCGTGAGACAATTCTGACCAAAAACAGGCATCAAGGCAATCAACGACACAATCTAGTAGGTCAATATACTTCTTACCGTATGCGGTGCTAACACCTCCAGTACATTCATGAAACAGGCGTTCTACATCCCAGGAGGCTGCAACGACCAGATCGAGTACTGCAAGCAATCCGACCGCAGCACCGCAGAGGGCCAACTTACCTGCTCCCAAGCCATGAACCTGTGCCGCTCGCTTGTGGAACAGCCGTACTACGAATTTAGTGGTCGCGGCGTTTACGATATCCGTCATCCATATGGTGTGTTGTAGTCCAATTTTATTATATCCTTCACTGACACACAACAGACGACCCAACGCCACCCAGCTACTTCGCGGACTTCCTGAATCTCGCCTCTACGCAAGAAGCTCTCGGTGTCAACATCAACTACACCTCCAGCTCCTCCCAAGTCTTCTCCGGCTTCTCCTCGACCGGCGACTTCGTGTACTCCTTCATCGACGACCTTTCTGAGATCCTGGGCTACGGCGTACGCGTGGCATTAACGTACGGAGACGCTGACTACATTTGCAACTGGTTAGGAGGCGAAGCTGTCTCCCTCGCTGTCAACCATACCGACAAAGCCGCCTTCAACGCCGCCGGCTACACGCCCTTCCTGGTCGACGGAGTGGAATACGGCGAGACACGCGAGTACGGCAACTTCAGCTTCACCAGGATCTACGAGGCGGGTCACGAGGTGCCGTACTACCAGCCTCTCGCCAGTTTGGAGCTTTTTAAGCGCGTTCTGGATCATGTGGTCATTGCCGATGGCAGCAAGGTCGTCACGAGCGATTACAGCACGAATGGGACCGCCAAGGCTACACACACAGGTGGGTAATAATCCTCTGCCGCTGATAGAAGCTGACGTTCTGCAGAGCCTTATGTGGCATTGCCGCCCACGAGCACACCCAGCACCGTGTAAGCTAGAGGCTGAACGTACTCTACCCATACACACAACTGGACGTATTCTATTCACATATGATGTGCAAGTAGCGGCTGTAGAAAGAATAAACAATCTATTATGAAACTCGCACAAATTCAATCATAGCTACCTGAGCTCAACGCCGGCAATGCAAACGCTATGCAATCTAAATCAACGCTAAACGAAAACTAGAAACTAAATAGACCAGACCTCCTCTTCCCAAGCGGGTACACAATCAGCGCCGCCAAAAACAAGCCCACGGTAATACCAATGGCAATCTGCACGACCGAGAAACCGACATTCAGTGCAATGCTGTTGAGCGTGTTGTTGGCTGTCACGTCCGCGGCACTAACAGTCGCAGCGGTGGATGTGTTCCTTGTGATCTGGTCGGCAGAGTTCAATCCAGACACCAGCGAGCCCTGCACACTCAGCCCAGACGGGACCTGCACGAAGATGGCGGGTAACATGGCAGCAGCAGCCAGGCCGTATCCAATCTTGCGCGTGTGCGGGACAAAGTCGCTGACGGAGCTCGCGCGGGAATGCGTGGTGCTGTCGTTGTGCGTGGCGTTATATTCGGAGCGCTCGACCTTGGGCAGGGCTCGAATGGCCCCGTGGCGGCTGCGGAGGTACTTCTTGCGCAGGGCCATCACACGCGGACGCAGTTTGTGCTCCCAGGTGTCCAGACTCCAGTTCTCCACGTGGCGGCCAAAGCGAGCGTGCACGTTGGCGGCGATACCGATAGCCAAAGCGCCGAGGGTGTTGGAGACCTGAGCGTTGGCCTTGAAGTACTGCGAGCTGTGGAAGTTGACGACATATCCAATGAGTGCGATAATAGCCATCGATGGCATCTGCTTGTACTTTGCCTGGTTCACGACCATCAGACACAGCGCGAATGCGAGGACGAAGAGGTAGTAGTAGTGCGAGGACATGGGGTCGCGGCAGGTCGTCGCCGAGGTAGCGTTCTTGTCCATCATCCCATAGAGGACCGTGCCGATGGTGATGCCGAAGCCGAGGAAGAGGGAGTAGATGATGGCGTACACCATGCGCACGGATCCGGCGACGATGTGCTTGCTCTGGAGTTCGAGTGAGGCGCAGAGGACCATGAAACCGGGCAGGATGAGGGCGATGCTGGACTGTGCCATGGCGCTGAAGCAGAAGATCTCCTTGCCGTCACTGCCACGGATGGAGCCAAGTGCGCGGGCGATGAAGCTGGTGATGACGGCGGCGCCAATCTCGAAGACGTTGCTGATGAGCTCGTTACCAGGTGCGACGATGAGCTGCAGCCAGCCGATGATGCATCCTAAAACGAAGCAGAACGGAAGATCGATGGGCCGGGCGTTGAAGGCGAAGGGGGCGACAGTCGCAGAGGCAAGACCGTATACCGGGACTCTGGGCCAGCGACCGAACTTGTTCTTGCGTCCCATGATGGCTTCGAGGCGGGGCGTTGCTTCATCGACACCGATACGATCATGAACGACGTCCTTGTAGATCTCGTGGACGTCGCGCAGCTTGCCGAGATCAACGCCCTGTGCTGTCCTGACGAGCTTGACTTCGGACGTGTGGATGGAGGTGTCGTCAAAGGCGCAGATCATACAACCAGGCATGTACAAGAACTGGGCTTCAATTTCGAGGACGCGGGCGGACATGTTGAGGTACTCCTCCAGGCGGTGAGTGGGCGCGCCATACATCATCAAGGCTTTGCAGAGCTTGCGGAGGTAGCTCTGTCGCGCGAGGGTACCGGCGATGTGGATCTTGATCTTCAGGTCATGGTCGCGGCGCTTGTTGGCCTTCTTCACCGACTCATCAGACTTCGAACGCTTGCCCATGCCAGGACGCGTCTTCTTGACTCGCTCTTCAAATTCGTTGCCGAGATCCTGCTGAGACGGCGCGGCAAAGCTGCGAGCTGACGTACCGACAAGCTGAGAGATAGAGTTGGTGGATTGGTTGTGGCGGCTATACCAGGGCTTGCTGCGGGGGGTTGTAGCCCCTGACCGAGGCGGCGATGAGTTGGGGGAATTGGCTGCCGTCGAGGCTCCGCTGAAGGTGTAGCCAGCGCTGAGGTTTCTGGTGTGGTTTTTGCGGCCAGGAGCTTGTGCAGCGGTCGAGGCCTGCAGCAACGTTCCCAGAACACCGGTGCGGTACTTTTGTGGTCGTGCAACATGCTCGTCCTCAATCTCGACGGCGTTTGTGGGGGTCACTTGCCCGGACTGGAGGGGAGGCTCGGAATGATAGAGGTCTTCCATGCTGAAAGCGGGGCCATCACGGATAGTGTGGTTGCGTAGCAGCATCGACGCTCGCTTCATGAACTGCGGGTCGTTACCGCCATCCTCGTCCTCGCTGTTGTCAGCAGTATGCTCGCGCGTTGTGGGCATGCTTTGGAGCTCCATAGGCGGCGTCATCTGGCCCTGCGAGTTGCGACGAGATACAGGGGCTGAAGTGCCCATGGATTGGGAGAGCTTTGCGGCACGTCGGTGGGCCTCGAGTCCTGATCGCTCCTTGGCTTTGGCAACGGGGTTCTGTCGTTCAATCTCATCCTCAAACGGGTTGGGCTCGTCATTGAGGTAGAACTCGGGTGGTGTGCGAGGGGCTTTTCGTATGGCAGGGCGTGGGCGCTGTACTTCACGGGCGGGGGGAGTTGCACCAGCTTCCTGTGGGTACTCTTCTGAGAGAGCAATCTTGATGGACTCCCGCATCTTCCTGAGGTCATCCTGTGAAAGATCTGCCCTCTGGAGGGGCGTGTTGTAGCCAGCGGAACCTGTATTGGCATCCTCAGGCGTGGCCGTTGATGTAGGGCGTTCAGCAGCAGTATCAGAGCACCAGACGACGCGCTTGCGCCCTGGAGTTGAAGCCATCTGGTCTGGGGGGCTGTGAGTGTGCGATGGCCCTGGGTCCTGAAAGGGGTCCATGGTGTTATAATAATGAACGTCAACCCCCGTACGTCGTCAATACGCCTCTAGAACCTGGGTCCAAGCTATGGAAACGGCACGTGGGGGTAACAGTTCGCACCGAAAGCGTCAGAGTCTCAGGAAGGTTTGAACCGCGGTGCACCTAGCGGCAGATCAATGCGTAGTGTCAGATGCAAGGAGCAATCAGTGCTCTACGTTCGGGTATATATGGGTCCTTTGGGCGCGGTGCAGACGAGAATCTCCGGTAAGATGATGTTCGGTATGATATTTCGGTGGCAGTGAGTGATAAAATGTTGTATTCGCAGGCGATGACGAGTCAATTTTGGAACAGGAGGTCGTACTCGTAAGTTCAGAACCGGCGTCGCTTCTTCGCAGGGTTGCGTGGTTTTGATAAGGAGCGGATGGCCTACACGCGCTCCCGAACAAGCAGAACCTCGCTGGTTTTGCCGTGGCGTTGGAAGACCCAGTTTTTGTTGCGAATATGGACGGCCAGAATGTTCGACGGACTCAAAGGAGAGACGCGGTGGAGTAGGGTTGCAGGGAATGCAGTTGGAGGAACGCCAAAATCACGACAGCCGTACGCCGAACTCTGGACGCTGCGGGTGTGGCTGCGCGATATTCTTAGAACCATCAGTGTGCAGAATCCGTTGACGTAGACACCGCAAGTGTACCGAATGTTCCATGATTAGGTTGCCGCAGACGGCCGGTTGAAATGTGCAGTAAACCACAGTCGAACGTCCACACCACATCATGCCAGCCGACATTCACGAGAGGTCTTGGACGACGACAGTTCAGGAGCTGCTGCCATTACTGGTGAGGATTTGCATTCGCCCATTCCAAGTCCGGCAGCCGATGCGTTGGAAAAGTGGACAAGTCGTGCCAAACGCTTGGTGCACTGGCTGAGAGGCCGCGATAAGAGCACTGTGGGTATAACTGGGCCTCCAAGCCTCGCAATGCGCGTCCAATGGTCGCATACCAAGGGCCATCGTGGGAATGATGCCGTGGTACGACGTATCGAGGCTCGGTATTGTCATGGCAGCGACAGCAATAGCGACAACACGCGGCGGGCAAGGGTGTTCTTCAACAGTTCTCAGCAGTTCTTCAACAGTTCTTTTCGCTGCGGTCATTACTCAAACCGCCGTGTTGACGCCGGTGGCGAACAGGAGGCTGAAAAGTTAAAACCCTGGGAACCGGCAAAGCTTATTCAGTCACCCGCCTAGCCGGACCAGCCGTGCATGCCGTGCTTCCCTGCAGCGCGCAGATCCCAACAGTTGCGACGACAGCGTTCCATCACATGTGTCTGGTGGTTGGATTGCGACGAGCCAAACAGCACGCTACTCTCAACACCTCGATAACGGGTGCAATGTCGAATGCGATATCGTCATGTCTGAGGTTGCTGTCAGGGGCCACCGCATGCGGAACGCCATTTACGTCATAACACGTGCTGACTCGTTTCCACCACCCGCCCATCACGTGCACGACCATGTACTAGCTCCCGATGTCAAACGTGGGTCCATCGAGCACTCCGCACGCCTGCATGTAGAAAAATCGGTGAGATGGTAGTCTGGAGCTGTCCCACCCCCAGGGGGTTTCGGCCCACCTTGTAGACGTCGACTCATTGAAGCTCTCTGGGGTTTTACAAAGAATTTACGTTAGGCAAGGATGTACGCTGGTCCACAACCCATCGATACATTGGACGGGCTGAGTATCTGGCCCTGCTGGAAGCCTGGAATGCGTTCGCGATCGCTGCTGCGAGGCCTACATCAAGACGTAGGTATGGTGAGGAGAGTACTTAGAGACAAGACTTCACACTACTGCGGTATAAGAGGCAACTGCAATTCAAGACGATGTTATGTTCTATACTGCTGGCGTTCAGATATATGGATAAGGTCTCCACGTCTCCAATCCCTTCTCGTCATGGATACGTCCTGGCACTGCCTCTCATCACCAGACGTTGCTGCCTCCTAACATGTATCTGCAACTGCATGCAGACTTTATGGCCCTGCAGCATGCCGAAACACCGCCATAAACCAGTGTTGTTCCGCATAAGCTCGGCGGTCAGTCGTTCAATAAGAGAGGCTCAACCATGACTGCCATGCTAAAGCAACCGAGCTGAACGCATCATAATTCATATACGCCGGTACATTGACGTCAAAAACCGGATATTGCATGATGCCAGCAGGGAACACAATCTCGTTGCCAGGCGGATTGTAATAGGCATCGACGCAGGCTTGCCCAGGGCTGACAATTCATAGTCGACAGCAAACCAACGTACGGCGTTCTAGAAGAAAGCGCTGGATGAGACGTTGTCTGACCGTAGTATTGATCAAGGCTTGGAGATCCATGATGTTCAGACTCTCGGTAGGGTATCTGGTCTTTCGAATGATGTTGTGGACCTTGTTGATAGCCTGGTTTGTGGTAGCCTTGTCCATCCACTTCGCCGCCTGAAGTTTCTTGGCTTCACGAGGACGTGATTTCCTAAACATGGCGATGGTGTCGGCGTCAAAAAAGGTAACCTACCATTCTGCCCGGTCTGGGCTCTGAAAATGGGATAATCTTCTGGGACCCGTTAGCCAAGTGCAGTACAAATCAGGGCATATAAGCGACTTTCCTCGCTGCATCTTGCCAGCATCATGTGTCGGATCTGCATGCCACCTCACAAACCTTGCCGGCAATATGCCACCGACCTTGGATGGCAGGGCATGACAACAATGGGTCAGGGTACGAGCGACGGATTTTGCGACAGAGAGGAGATCATGTGTATGGTTATGCAAGAATCAAACTTTTATTTTCCAGATGTGCATGCTGACGGCGCATCAAGAACTAAACGCTGCAAGTGTGGTTCTTCTATCAAATGAGAATCTCCTATCGTCCTCCGTTTCTTCGCTTGCATCAAGTTCGTCTCATCTTCTCCAGTGTTCGAACCTAGAAACGATCGAGATGCCTCATAACGGCTAGCATAGCATCGACCCATTGAGAACACGATCGTCTATTTCATCAATAGAGTTGTTCGCTAGGTCCTCGAAACCTCGAACCACATCGTAGCCTTCTTCATCGCCGCCTTCTTCATCTTTGCTGTTGTCCTCATCGTCGTCAGTATCGCTATCTGTCGCGAGATTGCTATCGTCTTCCTCGGGTTCGTCCTCGTGATCGTCTTTGGGGTCACCCTTGTAGTCGTCACTGGAGGCGATGCTTTCTTCTTCGGATATTTGGTTTACCTTTCGAGGCCTGTAGTTTGTCCGGGCTGACGGTTCTTTCTTCTTTCTCTTCGCCATCTCCCTGACGGCATTGACACCGCTCCCTCCGAGTAGTTTGTCCAGAGACGTCTTCAGATTTTCTTTGTCAGTGAACCTGCCAGGTCTCTGCCAGAGCCTGTGCAGCTCTTCGCTGGTGAGCTGCGGGAAGGTATTCTCGACTTGGAGTTTTCTTCTAATGGCGGTGGCATTCCACCACGAGACGGCACCGTGCAGTGAGTAGGTGTTTTTCTTTTTGTCGATGGGAATTACCCTGCACTTCGGATCTGTAAAGAAGATGAGCGGTAGGTTTTTGGCAGTGATGCCCCAATCCCTGGCGCGACGCGAGACAGTGGGCGACTTCAGCCCGACAGCATTCCTATTCTTCCCGCATACACGGCAGTATGTCTGTTGACTGCTGACGTATACGTCGCCGTATGCGTGTGGGCCAACGCACACCCACGCAACACCCTCCGCCTTTTCTTCAGGGCTGTCACGATGGACGACATCCTCGTCCGCTGGTGGGCGACTGATGATAGAATCTATCACGGCGGTGATGTATTCGTATATCTCTTCATGCATCGTGCAGTATCCATATGCTTCGAGAGGCGCTCCATTCAGAAACCGCTTCATCACAGGATCCGCGAGAACTTCATCCCTGGTTCTTGGGTCAGGCATAAAATCCAACAGCAAGCCGGAAGAACTGAATCCACCGGAGGGACCCTCTTTCTTCTCTGTTTCCACACTACCATGTCGGGTAATTGCTCTCGGAAGGTCACTGGAGAGGCTTCCGTTCTTCTTCGTTTCTCCGCCGTCGAGTCCGGTGGACAATGGAGACCTCACAGTTGCTGTCAGTCGTCAGTTCACAGGACGGCATCATGGAAATACTCGACTTACTGAGGCTTTCTTTCAACTTCCTATTCATTTCTCCGCTACCAAGGCGGGTGAAAAATGAGAACGCCTCGGGTACTATCAAGTCAGTTCACATAAGGGCATCCTGGCAGTACTCAACTTACAAGCTTTTACATCGTCTGGTTTCTCTTCACCGCCCAAACGGGTGGATGGGATCTGTCTAGGAGACGTGCCGGGACGCTTTGATGTGCGTAGTGCATGAGGTACGTGGGCTATTCCTTGACTGCCGGGCCGTCCTTGTGAGAGCGGTGTATGAGATTTGCGGGTTACTTCTTCATCGAGCCGTCTTCCTGAGTGTGGTGAAGGCGCGTCGCCAAATTCGACTTCGAGTAATTCGGGCGATTCGCTCGTACCGGCTGGACGCCGCTTCGTGCGTATAGCGGGCAGACTATCAGATAGACTGTCACTGTCACTCGACGGCTGTCTCTCCCTCTTTTTTGGCGGCATTGTCTCGGATTGGAAAGCGGAGAAAGGGTGTATGTGAAGAGTCGGATAGTATCAAGAAAGAATTGTGGGTGCAGTTTGAGGTGAGAGAACACTATAGGTAGAACCGTAAAGAACAGCCGCCCACGAGCAAGTTTTGCGCTATTGACGCAATCTGATTATCCAAACAGGTGAGTGTACAGCAAGTCAAAGTAAATGGCGCAACGGAAGCGGTAGAAGCAGGTATTGCCAGCTTTTCTCTTGACACACATGGCCCACCGTGAACTTGCGTTGGTTCGTCATGTTCGGACGCGAGGAAGGAACAGTGTGTGAAGACTTTGTTGTACCATCAGTTGTGTGTCCTTGCGTGGTCTGAAGAAAACAGGGTTATCATGAGTGTTTTCACAGTCTTCGTCCCCCGCGTATTCATTTTTGTTCTCGACGGGCATGGATATGAATTTTCATGCCACAAATGTAGCAGCTTCGTCCTTGTCCAATACTGTAACATCATCTGCGCATGATATCAAGAAAGATTGCCAAATACCTGATTGACACCAGCGTGTTTGCTTTTCTTCGACGCCGCGTCAACTTGAACGAATAAGACTATCAGTGCTCCCAAATCTCACATGGGCGACAATGCGATGATAAGACATGATCGTGGGAGGTGCTGCTCTAGAAAAGAGTTGCAATGTGTTTGAATCCGAACCCTTCCAACTACGTCTATATACGAACTTCAGGCAGCATACGTAAAGAAAGGGATTAGTAGCCCGCGCACAATTATGTTTGTCCCATCATGAACCTGGTGGATCAAGACTACTCGCTGAGCAGAACAAGGCGACAATACCAACTGTATCCAAGCGAGCTGTGGACCAAGAGAAGTACTGACACTGGGAAGCTAGCCAAAATCTCCGATGGTCTAGGCCCTACTAAACGGTCTTCTACGAAAGGAGCTGAGAGAGTATGTATGCAATCAAGATGCTAGAAAAGAGCTCTGTTGCTCTTCCCGAGCGAGGAATCTGTGTCTCGAGTTCTTCGGGCAGAGTGGCAATACTGGATTTGGCCAGCGGGTTGCCTGCCCGCCGCCTTGTCCTCCCGTCGTTCACCACATCGTAGGCACCGCCAATCCATCCTTCGAGGATTCGGCGGTGCTTGATCTTGACGTCGGTGACCTCCTTCTGGGCGAGGGTGACCTCTGTGTGATTTTTTCATCGTCATTGGTGGGTATGTATGTGTGATTTCCTCATCGTTAGTGGTGGGTGTATTTCTGTTACAGGGCTGGGAGAATCTCTGAAGGGCTTGAAACAAGGTGGCAGGCAGAGCGGGCTAGTGGTGAGGTGAGAGAACCGCGACGAGCCAACTTCACCTGCAGAAACCCTACGCTACTGACCAAAACTGCTTAGCTCGGCACGTGTGTGGACAGAACGGGAACTCGATCAATGGGCGCGGCGTTGGTGCAGCAGGTAGCTAGCTAGAAAATCGGTCGTCAGTAGCTGCTGATGGTACACTGAGACACCTACAAAAGCAATTGATGATTGGTATCGACGAAAGGCGGACATATAGTTAGAGGGCTGTTGACCATCCCCGTCATCTGAGAACGTAGAACGTAGCTCCTTGCATCCATCAGCATCTCGAGAACGGTGCTCTGTGATCAAGTGGGCCGCAAATGTTGACCGTGAAAGGCAGAGAGTAGGTTGCAGCGGTCGAAAACACCAGTGACGTGCTCCTTCTCTTGTTGCTTGGGAAAGCGGTTCTCGGCGGCGGGTGCTCTTTCCATCTACATAGACTGACCGACGACTGCCTGCTAAATCAATCTACCACCACGCTACCTCGCTCGCCCGTATCGTCTCTGCTGCCATGGCATCTCCCCGCTGTACGACGCCGGCTTCTACATCTTCAGCATCACTAACATTTCCGCAGCCTGATACGCACCGCCGTCTACATCCAGTACGGCTCGTCACTTCCTCGTCACGGTCTCCTCTAGAAAGCCACATCACGCTATATGCAGACCGCGCCGTGCAGTCGACTCTCGAAAGTACATCATCGCAGCCCGGCGTTCAGACGATACCAGTCACAGGAGAACACATCAGCGGGAAAGGACAATGACAAGTCTGACACAACGGCGAGTGGTTGGTGAATGTACGCTCTGCCTGTCGATTAGGAGAGAAATGAAGTGAGGTCTGACGTGCAACCACTAACGCAGCCTTTTCGCTCGGCCATCCAATCACAGCCCTCCAGTTTATTCTGTCGTCGAACCCAACAGGACAGGTTACTCGGAAGACTACGAGACGATGCAACATGCTCAGTCATTGGTAGCCGTGCGAAATGAACAATACATGTATATAAGCCTCGCGACGCTCAGTGTGGACAACACCATAGCAGGACGAATGTCGAGGCAACAATTGAGATGAGGACAGACGAAATTTGACGAGTGCCACCAATCACATCTCTCCAAGTCATTTGCTCGTCTCGAAGCACGAATCAACATGTCCAGACACCGACAGCACACGCTAATGGTGAAGTGTAGGTTGATGCGGCACAATCACGGCCCTACAGACTTTCCTGGCTTCTCGAAGCATGGCGGCCATCCAAGACTCATAGTCGACGTGTGCCCAATGCCGGGCCTGCAGGATACGCTACTGCACGAAGGTCACCTCCAGCGAGTCCCACTGCTGTTGAGGCTTCCACCTACCCACAGCCAAGCGCAAATTCTTTGCAAGTTCTGCCTGCGCCTTGCTTACCTCTGCGCGTTCTCGTCGGCCCGTGGTTGTGAGCAACTGACTTCGGGAGCGTACCGGCAAGGGCCTTCACACCTCGATGCGCCTGACCAATCAGCGATCGATCGCAAAGCCTTTGCAAATCCTGCCTCCCTTGCCTTGCCACGACTACACGTTGCCGGGCACTACTGCAGAGACATCACCTCCACATGGCTAGCCGCTCAGAGTCTTGCCGGCTCGGTGACTGCTGCGTAATATTGAGAGCCAGTACCTGCGATTGTCGGCCAGCGTCACCAGGGTCTGATCAACACTCGGGGGTCTAGACGAAGGACGCTGCTTTCTGGCACAGCGGGCTCGGCAGGCTTACCGTGGGCGTACCATACTGTGCGGAGTCTCGACGGTCAACTCTACCGAGGCCTCACCTTTCTTTGTCGAAGCCGTGACTGCAAGACCAGAACAGACTCGTAACGTTGGAAGGCCAGCCGTGCGCGCTGAATGGCTGAGACAAGAGCACGACACGAAGCGCAAGACCACGTTGGCTGCCGCTGGCCTCAGGCACCGCCGTCCTATTGGCTGCAGACCCTGTTGTGGCCGCGGCTGTACCTGCGCTGAGGGGTGTCCAGACGGACAGCGTTCCACGATGCCACGTCGGGCAGTCCCACGACGACGCCGCGCCGTGTCTGAGGCCATTCGCGACTCCATGTTTCAGTGCCTGAACACAGTGTGATGGTGCAACGCCTGGGGTGGGAGCGGGGATTGGGACGTTGATGAGCGGCAAGGATGAACCGGGTTGCTCGTTGGTGAGGAGACGGTCGCATTCCAACGTTGACCTGGACACAGCGAGAATGAGGTCACGCTGCCGTATGCACAGCGACAAGAGCAGCAGCGTGCAGAGGATTTGCCGTCGATCGGGGCTAGACCGGGGTCATGCTCGTCTCTGGTCAGGCACAGCCGGTGTTTGCTTGGCCGGCTCTGACCATCCTGGTCTGCGTTAGCGTACGCCGCTGCGTGAAATGAGCATTTTGGCGCGAGCGGGTCGCAATTTCCCTTAACTTGCCCTGCTTCCTCGCACCTTTGTTTTACCCAAACGCTCCACTCTCTCAAAACATATTACACTTTGCCATCAGGCTGTGCTGTGCACTTACGCTCTTTGCAACCACTGTCTTTCACGACTATATACTGCGCCTCCCCACAACACCAACACAACACAACACAACACCACTTCAAAGACATTCCAGTCACTACAACAACATCAACATGCGCTCCTTCCAGAACGTCGTCGTCTTCCTGTTCGCGCTCGTCGCCTGCGTGTTCGCTGCCCAGGACACTGAGTCCTACGATGCGACCGTGTACCTGACGTCTACCGTCTACCGCGTCAACACCGTCACCTTGTCTGGCTCTCCTTCCAGCGCCGTCGCCAACCAGACCAGCACCATCCACGCCCCGTCTGCATCTGCATCTACATCTGCCACCTTTGTCGCACCGGGCTCCTACGGCACCAACGGCACCAGCGTCAAGCCCACCGGCAGCGCAACCAAGCCCACCTCCACCTCCGTCGAGTTCACCGGCGCCGCCTCCAGCCTGCACGCGAACGCTCTTGTAGTCGTACTCGCTGCCGGCGTCGGTTACCTCGTGCTGTGAGCCGCATTCCCGCCTTGCTAGACCCGTCGCTTGGCTCTGTCTCCACTCCAAGTGCTGGCCGGGCAATGCCGAGTGTGCTTCACGATTCACGAGTTACCCTTCTTTTACTTCTTCTTACACGTTTCCAACTTGGACCTACACGCTTCTACCGCCCTTGTAATCCCACTCTTTAATTGTTTGAAACGATTGACGATTGCGATCACCGGTGTTTTTACGTCGCCGTCTATATATACTTTCCTTTCAACACTACCCCCTTGTACTGTTTGCGCGCATAGGCGCCCCCACACTCTTTCTTCGACACGGAGGCTCGACACTGCGCCTGCATGCAGGCTGCCCTCCCTCACGACGCACCGCGCGTATTTTCTCTGGTGGAGCTGGAGTTTGGTGATACCCCTTTGGTGGATGGATGGAATACCCCTTTTGTTTTCTTGTTTGTGCGGTCTGGCTTATCTGGACCACGCTTGTTACTTTGAATGGATGATGCGGTGGCATTACTTGCGACGCCTTGGGTGGACGTGATGGGAGTTGGATAGGCAGTCGAGCCTACACGTGAGCGTCCAGAATTTACTCCCCCTGTTGCGACTCTCTAGCACAAGGAGAAATGAAAATTCGTTCCCTCCCAGTCAATACAATACAATACCCTCACGATGATATGCCGCGCTCAACCCACCTTCCTAATTCACTCGTTCTCATTTCCCACACCGCAACGCACTGTGAACACACAGACCATGACCTGGATCACAGACCACAGCTTAATCATGGGCGTGTGCAGCGTGACTCGAGGCTTCTGGACACTGCCGGCGGTGGAGAATGTAGGATGTAAGTACCAGGGGGTTTTATTACTCTCTCCGCTAATGAATGGGTGCTAGAAAGGGGGAATGACGAACTGAGGACTGACTTACTTCCTGCCTGACCTCGTAATTACCTACACATATCAACGAAATCACCAACTTACTGACTGAAAGGATGAGTGCACAAGGTCCCCCGTGTAAAGGTTTTGCGGTGCGGGTTCTGCTGTGCGGGTATTTGTGGGTCACAAGTCAAGTCAGAGTTCAGAGGTCCTTGCGCTGTGTAAGGATCCCGGCTTCTCCACAGTGGTCGGGCGCCGGCATCTGCACACGGGGGTTTAGGGTTTGAGTTTTGGATACTGGTGGATGTGTTGTGGGTGTGCTGTCTGTGGGTGTGAAGTGGGAGGAGGATGGATAGATTGAGGGGTCGGTATGCGTGTTAGAATGAATATCGCGCAGTTCAGGACTGCGTGGTGCAATAGCCGGTGGTGGATTCGTGACTCGGCTGAAATGCGGGTGTTGCCGTGCTGGGTGCGCCGTCACGAGGACACGGTCCGACATGGGGAAGTGGTTGTTCATAACGTAGTGACGAGAAGTGGTGTTTGCGCTTGGTGCAATCCGCACGTTTATGCCTGATATTGGCGTTGTTATTACTGCTGTTGTGGCGATGACAATCGAATGCGTCTCGGTGGGTTTCGTACTTCCCAAAACGGCAACTTCAGAGAGACTATCGATTGCGGTAGTGAAAAAGTAAGGTTCCGGGAGTCTTACGGCGCTAAGGTGTGCATGCATCTACACATCGATTGTGCAGACATCGAATTCAACATTTGAGAAGTCGAGGTAAGATGTGGCGCGGTGAGACAACGAAACGCACACACCGACCGATTACTGCATCTGAGACGGTGCAGTGCGTGGCTTGGGCGCACAGGCGCCTACAGCATGCTGTCTTGAATCTGCACTACGGTACACGTCCTGACCTCGCACGGATCGAAATTGTCGAAGGATATTACACCGACGTCAAGGCCATGACGCAGGAACAGGTGGTGCGCGTGTCCAGACTCCTGGAAAGCTGGAGATGACATCGGTAACCCTGCAGTCGTACCATGTCAAGTGACGTCAATTTCACACATCATGCGCATGTTGCATAATATCGGTAAGATGGCGATGCGGTGATATTTCGATACGGTAAGAACGGAAATGACAAAGGAAACACGCAATGCCAACATGGCGAACGAAAAAGCCTCCCATGCAAGTATCCAACAAGGTCCGAGACTCTACGAAGCAGCCGACGTGGCGTGGGTATAGTGGAGAAATGGTGCTAGGAGATGCAGAAATTAGGTGTAGTGTATATAGTGATGGGTATATGGGTACAAAGAAAATGATGCGAGGTACTGAAGTAGATGCGAGGTATCGAAGTAGATGCGAGGTAACTGCGCCAGAGCCCGTCTGGGATGGCCGTTGAAAGCTCTAGGACGGCCGTTGAGGCTCTGGGACGGCCGTTGAAAGTTCTTAGACCTGAAATGCCGCCGAGAGTCCTGGCTATGTGCCCATCGAGACGCCGCCGTCATTTGAGCCGACGAAGCCAGCCATGGGTCCGAGGTCCATTCTGAGATACTGGTCCTGGTGGCCTTCGATGCCGTCCATGCCCGGGATGCCCATGGAGCCGGCCATGACGTGCGGGTCCATCATGACCACCGACGGGCGTCGACTGTTGGCGGCAGAGCCCATGTGCTGCGTGTGCTGGGGGTGGGGGGACATCTGCTGGTGGTGGGGGCTGTAGTTCTGGTTGCGCGACTGGTTCATGTGCTGGCGCGCTGCCGCCCAAGCCTGAGCCTGTGCGTGTGCCTGCGCGTGTGCGTGGGCCTGTATCGAGGCCTGGGCCTGCGCTTGTGTGACGTGCATTGCCTGCATGTGCGGGTGGTGTTGCTGCGCAGGGTGAATGGGTGTTGGCTGGAGAGGCAAGCTGTGTTGTTGCATGTGGTGCATCGAGTCGTCTGCATCGAGGTGCTCGTCGTCGTCATCGCCCTCCGCGTCGACCTGATCGCTCTCGCCGTTGACCGTGGCTGGCGCAGAAAAAGGCATGGCCTCCCTCTTGGTGGGGCTGCCTTGGGTGGGCCTGTTCGCGGCAAAGGCGTGCGGGGGCAGACTGGCCATGGAAGCGCTTCTCGAGTCTGGGAGCGGCTTCTGGGCAGCCATGCCTGAGGACCGGCTCTCGCGCACCACGGCTCTCCACTTGTCGATGAGGCGGTCATAGTCCCAGTTGCGAAAGTCCATGCCCTGCTTGCCCAGCTCCTTGGCCGTGTCAGCGCCCAGCGTGATGCTCACGGGCGAGACATCTGGGGCGCCCGAGGTCCATCTGTTGGCCTTGAGGTAGTCGATCTCGCGGCGGGCGTTGTCGAGCTGGACCTCTGTCTCCCTGCGCGACTCGTTGGCGCGGGCATAGCTGCGGAGGATCTCAATTTGCCAGTACTCGTGGCGCGTCTTCTCCGACTGGTGCATCCAGTGGTTGTAGGCGTCTGCGATGTGGGTGAAGAGCTTCTGGGGGTCTGGGTCGAACAGCGGGGGCGTGGGGAGGGGCGAGGTGGCGGCCGAGGCGGGGTTGGAGTGGGTAGTGGGTGGGTAGACCTGGTTGATGTGGCGCTGGCGCTGGAGGGATAGTAGGCGTTCGCGGACGCAGCGGTTGAGGGCGTCGAGCTGCTTCTGGCCGGGGGGCGTGATGGACCACGAGTCGGCGGTGGGGAAGGGGGTGGGGGAGAAGAGGGTCGAGGGGGCGGGCAGGATGTGCAGACAGAGTGAGGGGAAGTTGAGCGTGTAGGGGTCGAGGTCGAAGAGGCCGCAGCCGGTGGCCTTGATGCTGCGGGGGTTAGCGAAGGAATTATGAAAGAAGCAAGGAATGAAGTAATCATGAAAGAAGCAAGGGAAGAGTGACGAAAGGGGACGTACTTGGCCTCGCGCACGCTCTTCAACAGCTCCCTCAGCGCCATCTCGGCTGCTCTCGCCGTCTCGACATCATCACCGTGGCGCTGTCGCTGGTCGAGCTCTTGCTTGCGCATCTGCCGTGACGCCTCTCGCCGCATCTCTGGCGCCTTTGTGCCCAGCGCACGTGACAGCTGGCGGTTGCTCGTGCCCCAGCTCACGTCCTTGAAGGCCCCGCGCGTCTTGCCCAGGTCGATGCCCAGCCCCTCGTCGTCGTTGTTGTCGTCGTCATCGTCGTCGTCGTCGTCGGGACTCTGCACCAGCGTCGACGAGCCCTCGCTGGTGACGCTGTGCTTGGCGTGCTTTGGGTGCAGCGGCGTGCAGGTACCGTCGTCCTTTTTGGAGATGCTGCCCTTGGCCTGGCGGCGCGTGATGCCGCCGCGCAGCTTCCGGATCTCGTCGACCAGGTGGATGCCGTCGGCAGCCTTTGGGTTCTTGGGGCGGATGTACAGGTCGAGGTGGCGGCCCAGGGAGCTCGAGGTGAAGGCCTGGCCGCAGAAGGGGCAGTTTTTGTCCTTGGGTGCCTTCAGCAGCGGCGGGTCGGCGGTCGAGCGCGGGGTGCCCATGTCAGCTTCGCCCATGCCCATGATGCTCCCAAACGCCTTCAGGGTCCCCACGCTTCACTGGCAGCTGTGCGTCGTTTCCGATTCCGAGTAGCGCGCCCTGCATATGCTGTGCTACCGCATCCTCCAAACAAACAAACAAACAATCAGTGAAAAGAAGAACAGGGTGCGTATACGGAGAGAGTCAGGCAGGCAGTCGTCCACGCGAAAGGAGCGGCGCGTTGGACAGTCGACGACGTGGTTCGCTTGCTTGGCTCGAAATTGCAGCCCCTAACTATTTCTCTCCAGAGCGCTGCCTCCTTCCCCTGCGATTTGCGCGCTCGCCCCGCCCCGCCATCTGTGCAGCCCGCGGGAGCGCTAGAGAAGCCGACGCTGGCCCGCGAAACCTCACTCGACACGCCTTTGCCTATCGTTTCGACCTGCCTAGCCTTGCTGCCGTGCGCGCTGCCAGCTCAGCGTACTGCTCCATGCCGCCCTCGAGCTTCTTCAAGTGCCCCTTCGCCAGTCGATACACCGTCCCCGGCTCGTCGTCGTCCGAGCCGCTCTCGTCAGCCTCGTCTTCGCCGCGAACCCCTGGCGCTAGCTTGTACGGCGACTGTCCCTCAACCACACTCCTGTCACCCGTTAGCTCTACTGCACTAGCCTCTTTCGGCCCTGGCTTTGCGACGCACCTCATGAAGAACCTGTCGTGTGTGATGACCAGCAGTGCTCCCTCGTACTCCCTCAGCGCCAGAACGAGGCTCAGGATGCTGTCTGCGTCGAGATGGGTCGTCACCTCGTCCAGGACCAGCAACTGCGGCGGCGGCCACAACACCTTCGCCAGCGCCACTCTGACCTTCTGCCCGCCTGACAGCAGAGCGAGAGGCACATCAGAGACGGTCTGGCCGTGCAGCCCCAAACTACTCAGCACCTCGCGTGCCTCCTTCTCCTCCATCTCACTATCCATGACGTGTCGCAGCGCCGTCAACTGCGGGCTACCTGCAGCAACCGCCGTAAGCTCCTCCACCGCCTGCTGAGAGAATCGACCAAACCTGGCTCTTGCATGCCGCGTTATCGATCCTGAAGTCGGCGTCATACCGCCAGCCTCGCCAATGCCCATGATCAACGAAACGAGCGTCGTCTTGCCGGAGCCGTTCAGCCCTGCCAGCCCAGTGCGTGTGCGTGGGTGCAGGGTCAAAGACACATCGACCAACGTGGGCGCTGTCTTGCTGCCTGGATACGCAAACGTCACCTTCTCCATACTCACCAGAGCGCCCGGAAACCGCAGATCAGGAGGCTGTCGCGGGAAGCTCAGTTTGACGGGCGGATCAAACTCCGGTATCTCCACCTCTGCTCGCTGCGTCGTATGGTAGCCTCCAAGGTCGCGGTTGAGCTTGAAGCGTCCGCCTTTCAGTCCCACCTCCACGCCCCAGCGCTCGTCGAGCTTCTTCTGCCTCGACGCCGCCTGCTTCAGCTTTTTGTCGTCGCCCTTGTCCCTTGCCGCCTTGATGTTGCCTGCGATCGACTTTTCAATGTGCTTCTTCTGCTTGTCCTTTGCGTCTTTCATTTTCGTCATGTGCTGGATCTTCTTCCACTTCTCGCGCTCGTAGACGCTCAGGTTGCCGCGAAACGTCTCCAGCACCTGGTTGCGCAGGAGGATGAGCTCCTCGGCCACCGCGTCGCCAAAGTCGCGGTCGTGCGTTGTGATGAGAACTGTCGTTTTTGTCATGCTGTTGATGTAGTCTTGCAGCCAGATGATCGACGGTAGGTCCAGGAAGTTGGTCGGCTCGTCGAGGAGGAGTACGTCCGCATATTGTGTCAGCGCGCAAGCAAGGTCACACCGCGTCTGCCACCCTCCGGAGAGTTGCGATTTTGGCTTGTCGATGCGATCTTCTGTGAATCCGAGTCCAAGCAGCACGCTTCGAGCTTTCGTTTCTGCTGCGGCGGCGTCCATGAGTTCGAGCGAGGCCTGGACGCTAGATAACATGTCTGCAGCGGCCTGCGTAGTCTCACTCAATCGTGCGGGGTCTACATCCTCCTCGTCGACAGCGTGCTTCGACTCCTCGTACCGTTCTTCGAGTTTGATCAGCTCCTTTCTCGCTTGCTTTCCCCTCGCGCCACTCCTCCGTTCCGCAATTCGGTGTGCTTCTTTCAGCCGCAGTGCCAGCCTCTCCATCTGAAGCCGTCGATACGCCCGTACCGGCGCCATTGCATCTTTGGCGTTCTCCACCGCGTCGCCCAGAATCTTAGCCTCGCGTGTATACCGCTCTCTCACACGGTCACTCCTAATGACATGCTGCAACACCGTCTCCTGCAGACCTTCCTCCTCACCATCTACTTCCCGCGTCTGACCCAGCAGCAAAATCCTCGTACTCCACGGAATCCCCGGAACCAGCCCGTCGCCGATAGCTTTTAGCAGCGTCGATTTCCCCGTGCCGTTGCGCCCGACCAGAACATAGTGCCGCGCCTCGACGAGATGCAGCGTCGTGCGGTTGAGCAGTTCGCGATTGGCGACCGAGATGGACAGGTCTTTGACCAGGATCTGGCGGCGTCAGCAGTTGTCAAACACTAGATAGTAGTGACCGCACCTCTTTGGACGCAGGTGCATCGACCGCATCCAGCGCGTATCGTGACTGTTGCGCCGTCACCGTGATGTGCCCGCCGCCTGGATGTTCCTCCACTGATGGCGTGTCTTTTGCTTTGCGGACCATTTGAAATAAACTGTGTATTGACTACTTGACGACAAGAATGTAGCAGCAGTACGGTTTCTTCGCCTGATATCTATACCCCTGCACGACCGATGCTCCGCATGAGTCGAGTGGAGTCGAGGGTGTGCTCAGGATGAGTCGAAATGCGTGGATCTGATTGGCTGGGCGGGATGACGTAGCTGTATGTACTGTATTCACTCGTCTAACCTTTGTACTTGCTAATCGACTGCGCAGATTTGAAAGAGTATGCATTCGCAGCAGAGAAATCTACCTCCCGATTAACCTCCCAATATACTCCGCTACAGCCAACACCTTCTCCTCCTGCAACCTGCGCCCCACGACCTGCAACCCCACATGCGCGCCGTGATAGATCTTCGGGTCATCTGTCATTGATTAGCTCCACTCACACACATCACCAGCGAAACTCACAATCATCCTGCACCTCCCGATCGCGCTCATCTAGCGCCTCGAATCCCTCCGCCCTGGCATCAACAGCTGCGTCGACGTGCGTAACGGGGAATGCGACCGCCGTGTAGTCCAGAGCGTTCACCCACGTCGTGTACCCGTAGTACTTGTACCGGCCCTCTCTGGCAGCAGGCCACGGCGCTAGCGGACTTATTACCGCGTCGACGGGCTGGCCTGTGCTGGATTGTGAAGTAGTGCTGAGCCAGTAGTCGAGGTGCTGCTTCCTTAAGGCGCGCAGGGCGACGTTGGTAGCGGCAATGGAGCTCGCGGTGTATTCCGGATGCGGGGTGCTGTAGAGGGAGATCTGGGCGGACATGGGCTCGCCTGATAAAGCAAAGGCGCTGCGGACATCGGCGCCGCCATCGAAGAGCCAGGAGGCGAAACTCGTGTCGTTTAGGGTGCGGTGCGAGGGCGGCGTCCAGGGGATTGTGGTGTGCCCCGCGGCTGAGAGGGCATCGGTTACGAGCTTCAGGGCGCGCTGGATGGGCGGGGTGGGGGTTACGACGCCATCGGTGGAGAGGATGCCGAAGGTTAGTCTTTGGGATGCGGGGACGGGGGTGCCGATGTTCTGAAGAAGCTGCTGCATCGTCTGCTCGTGCTCGCTGCGCCAGGGGATTTCGTGGACGAGGGGGTCGTGCAGCCAGGGTTGCTGGGCGAGCAGGGCTTTGGTGACGAGGCGGAGAGAGGAGGCGGTTGGGCCGATGGGTCCCACGACGGAGAGGACCGTGTTCTGCCCGTCCATCGAGTTGGCCATGCCTTCGTACGGGAGACGGCCGGTTGAGGGGCGCAGGCCGTACAGCCCGTTGAAGCCCGCGGGGATGCGGATCGAGCCGCCTATGTCTGTGCCGAATCCTACTGGTGCTGCGCAGGTTAGCATTTGACGTTATCAGTACTTGTTGACGTACATCCTCGAATTCCGATCAGTGCACCCTCACCACCTGAACTGCCTCCACTGCTCAGGTTGCGGTTCTTGGGGTTCTGCGTCCAGCCGATAATGTTGTTGACCGTCTCCCCAGACATGAGCGTATGTGGGACGCTCGTCTTGCAGTACAGCACCGCTCCACTTGCCCGCAGCTCGCGCACCATCTCGCTCTCGAAGACTTTTTCTTTGCCAGTCCCTTTCTTTCCCTCGAACGTCCCAATCCAGCCTACGTAGCCCATGGTCGTTTCGACATCCTTGACGTGGAACTGGTCTTTCAGCGAGATGGGCAGGCCGTGCAGCGCGCCAATAGGTCGCTTGTGCTCGGCGAAGTAGGCGTCGAGCTTCTTTGCGTCTGCGATGGCGGCCTCGAAGAAGATCTCGTGGAGGCAGTGGAGCTGCGTTTGTCAGAGTCAGTCATTGCGTCAAGGTCTCGATATTACCAGCTGGTGCGCCAATGCTGCTCGGTGGCAGAAGGCGCGCGTGACTTTCTCGGCTGCCCACGAGCCTGAGCCAGTCTTCTCGACAATCTGCTCTGCGTCGCTTTCGGTGATCTCGAGCTCTTCCTCAGAAAGGTACTGCTTGATATAGTCTGTGACGTCGACCTGCTCTTTCACGGACGGCAGGTTGTCGACGCGCCATTCGGCAGGGATCAGCGCGGAGATGGCTTCACGTTTCTTCGTTGCAGCATCTTGCCAGGACGTCATGGTGAATGAATGGAAAAGGGGACACTGCAGCAAACGAGAAACAGTTATAAAGATAAGGAGATTGGGAATCAATAAGATAAACAGGGGAGCTATCAGTGGTGGGGTAGCTTGAGCACTGCCATTTCTACCTCCTCGGCACCCAATTGTGGGGCAGCGCCGTTAATGCCGAATGCCGATATCGACGTCAGCGAAAACCATGTACTAAAGAAGAAATATGTTGGCGGTTAACGTAGGTATTGAGGCTTGACAGAAATTCGAGTATTGACGCCTTATTGTGACCAGGTATCTTTTCGAACAAAAGCGGAAAACGTGCTGCATGTCGACTCACACCGTCTCGACGTAGTTACTGCACAGTCAGCATTGAACGTATATCGCAGAATAGAACTTACCTCGGGAAAATACCCTCCCTGTCACCCACCCGCCCAGTCCACCAGTCCGTCTCGTTGTCTGTTCTCTTCAGGATCGTGATGACTTCGCCCTTCTTGAAGCCGAGGTCGCCGGGCTGGTCGGGGTCGAATGTGAACTTTGCAATCGCCTGATCGGCGCCCAGAGAGGCCTTCTTCGTCCCAAACACGGGCTTCGGCGCCGACGGTCGTCCAGGCTTCGCGCGGTCGCTGTAGGAGTAGTCGTCGCCGAACGTCGATGAACGGCTGTGATTCTGCATCGTGTCGAAGGTCTCGGTAGGATTCGCGCGTGTGGAGAAGGAGCGGTTGATGCCCCCACCGGTGTTGGGCTGCCGGTCGTAGACGTCATCCGCCCACGTCGATGAGCGCTGTGGACGGTCGCGGTATTCGTACTCGTCAGCGCCTGCTTGGCTGCCCTGACCAACCGAGCCTGTGCGGTCGCGGCGCACGCCTTCACCCATGGCGGAACCGCGGCGGCCCTGCCAGACGACGTTATCGTGCGAGTCGTCGTAGACGGGTATGTCGTTGTACATCCTTTCGTCCGCTGCCGCCGCGCCGCCAACGCCAGAGAAGACTCTCGAGTTGAGCACGCGCAGAAGCGGCTCGGCGGCAGGTGGTGGGGGAACCTGGCCGCTCAGTAGCTCTCGCGCTGTCCACCTCCGCCCGTACAGCTTCTCGTTTGCGTCGCGCCTCTCGATCAGACCGCTGCCTTCCAGGCTGACACCCGCGAACAGGCCCTTCGTCTTGCTGTAGCTGAAGACGCCCGCCACACCCTTCAGACTCGCGACTCCGGCAGCTTCCGCGTTGCGACCAACAGGGCCCGCTGCGATGGAGACATTGCCGCCCAGCGTTAGCGACCCTGCCTGTGCGAACGTGCGCACTGCCGAGGCGTCGTTTAGGATAAACACAAAGTCAGTCAGCTCGAAGCCAATCTGCCCGCCGAAGCCGCCGCCGATGGTGCCGATGGCTGACGGCGCCGACCATGATCCGTCTGCGAGGCGCGCAACAACGACGCCGGAGCCAAATCGCGCTGTGCCGAGGAAGCCGGCCTTGAAGACTGTGAGGATGGCGAGGCCCTGCGCGGGGTGTCAGTATACCTCGTGCGCAGCGTGGAAGAAGCGCACCTTCGCATTCGCAAGGACAGACGGCGGGATGATCTTGTCCGGCCCAAACGACTGTCGCGGGTCGACAAACGACGCCAGAATCTTGCCCGTTTTCCTGCACTCGCCTGCAGAGCTGTCAGCGACGTCACAGTGCGGCCAGGCTAGCCAATCGCGATAAGACAGGGCAGGACTCACTCCTCATCGACGAGGGCAGCGGATTGTTGAGACTGAAACCCATCTTGGAGTTTGTGAGTCTGACTAGGTGAGAACCGTGTTTGCGGGGAAGAGAGCTGACAGCCGTCGTCTGTTAAGCAGTGGAGGCGCGAGGTGCGATGACAGAATCATGTGGCTGAGTAGCTAGCTGGACGCGCCCCACTAGACTCCGCCCATCACCTGAACGCGTCGCCGAGCCTTACCTTGGCCACCGCATGCCAACACCACTGGGAGAGCTGACTTCACGTTGCAGCGTACGACGACTGTGGCGAACTATCATGTCGGAGAGCTCACGTTCCAGCACGCCATGCAGCACATGCGCCACAGCTGGAGTTGAGCACGCGCCACTGAAGCTTACCCACGTGCACGCCTTACATCGTGAGATATACAGGTCTGATTGGCACAAGATATGGGACCTCACGTGAGCCTTCTGCCTACTCTGTCGAAAATGTGAAGCATGTTTGACAACGACTTCGACGACAACTTCGACAATTCATGAGGTATCAAGTCAAAAACAGCATCAATTACACAATGAGCACTCCCAATCAACCACCATCAACCACCATCAACCGTCGACCTCACCCACCCCGACCAACAGGAGATATCGACAATTTTAGACTCCTTCAACAAAGATCCCGCGCATCTGAGTATCGTGCACCTCGCCCGAGACGGTGTTCTGCGCAACCTCACAGCAGACCGACATGTCCTGAATGCAGTAGGCTTGAGTCCGCGGCTCGTGAAAGCGTTTCTGGACCGCCTGCCGCCAGACCACCGCGCCCTGGCTCCGGAAATGGTGCATGTGGATGGATCCGAGGCAACGCAAGAGCAGCTGTGGCATCCGGACCGAAGTCTGCTGCCACCACCTGTGGACGAGGCGCAGAAGACAAGAGAACGGGAGCGGCTCAGAATGTGGCAGGAGAGAGATGGAGATGACGTTGAGAAAACAGGTTTGTGAAATGTATGCACATAGTCGTATCATTCATTCCACCTGACCAGTCTCTGTCTTTGTCTGCTCAGCTAGCACTCGTTCCACGTCGACCGACGCCAATAATTTAACGAGTCCTGATCCACTCACAGTGTTCTTTCGATCTTTACCTAGCTTCGTTTTACTTCAAGGTCAAAGACATTGCGTAACCAAACAAGGGGCAAACTTCCATTGTCTTGAATCCGGACAACAGCACAATGGCACTGCGCTTTCGCCGAACTTCTTTGACTCTACTCTCCTATACGTATCGCACATTCCCCAGAAGCGATCGTTCACAACTGCTCCAGCAAAGAACGCACCGCCGATTCATTTACATTTACATCAACCAAAACACAGTCGCGACGCGGCAACACGCCGATGGGCTTCATTTCTACCTGGAGAAAAGCCATCATGGGCGCCAAAGACAAAGGTACAACTCTGGCTGGACCCGCTGAAATTCCAGCGCCAACGGCAACAGACCTGGACATGGCTCCAAAAGAAACCCAGCCTAAACACGATACAGGAGCTAGGAAGAGGCCCCGCGAGACTGACTCTCCAAAATCGGTAAGCAGATCTCTACCACCCCCGTACATTGCTCACGCGTAAGCAGTCTAGAACATCTCTTCCGCAGTCTCCCTCAGAACACAATCCGGTTATCTCGGAAGAGCGTGCTCGTAAAAAAGCTCGATTCGACAGAGAGAAAGAGCTCGAATCTGTAAGTACCACGAAAAACCCTTTCGAGTCAGCTAACGCCTCGCAGTTGATGATAAACATCTGTCTGGAGAAGATTGAGGGCCGTCAGATAGATCGAAGCCGGGCGCGCCTAACCACATCAGCCAGCGAAATCATGACGAGGGACCTCAAAAACATATTCCGCAAGCTCAAGATCGTCGACGCAGAAGATTACACTGAGCACATCCAGCAGCTCGACACCGCGTGCGTTACGTTGGCAGGTCTGAAAGCTAGAGACAACAGAACTCGCAAAACTGAACTCGATGCGGCCCAGCGGGAAGTCCGAAAAGCAGTCTTCAACTTCTTCAACCGCAATGGTCTCGTCAGGCTGCATGCTCAGCTCAAAGGCAATGGGCGGTGGCAAACAGTTCTGCGGAGCCTCCAATTGCCACTGACTGCTCTCAGAAATCTGGACGCCAACCTGAGATTCCAGAAGAACGACACCGAAAGGAAGTTAAGGTCTGAGGTTTCTGATCTTCTTGCATGGCTCACTCCGCACGAGGTTCAAACTCCTGGTCCATCATCCAGCCGTGACGTGTCGACACGCAATAACGACGTGATCGTGATGAGAACCCAGCTCGACGAGCGAACGATACTGAATGACGGTTCCACCAAAGTTCGAACTCACGGCGACGAAGCTAGGAGTGCGCAGGAGCAGGTAGCGAGCTTAAATAGAGATAACGCACAGCAGCCGCATCCTACCCCCCAATTGTACGTCCTCAGTGACACTCATTTCAACCAGCTACTTGCACGGACATTGTCAACGGGTGCCACTACAAAGGCTGATCAGCAACGTCCTGAACCTTCCAACACAGCCGAACAACCTGCTGAAGACCAGGAAAACGAGTCTACTATCTCTGAAAGCACCCAAACTACTGAGACACAGTGGGGACCACGTCATGATGCCGCCATGGTAGCAGCTCGATCTGCACCGCAACAGATGGCAGACGTCCGCGCTGCAGAAGAGCTGAAACAGAAGGCAGCTACTTTTTCCAAACTACAGGCATACGGTCAAGCTTACAGCATCGTCATCGGCCAGCTGAAAGACGCGCAGAGCGGCGGCCCCTCACCCACATTCGTCGAAGACCTCCAGATGCCAGACGCGGAAGCCTGCTACTACCGACTTGAGAGCCTGTGGAGCAGAGTGCTGCAGGCGATCAACGACCGTGGCGTGGAACATCTGCGGGCCAACATTGACTTGTTCTACACTTTCGCCATTTGCATGCGTGAGGCCCATTGTCTTCTGCGAGTGCTGCAGTACTATGGGTGTGATGTCTCGCAGCTGATTGGGACTGGCTGGGACCTGGAAGGTATGCGCCGTTTGCAGTCTGAACTGGTCGACTTTGCTCGTGAAGAGCCTTTCGTGTGGTCAAAGCCTGATGTGGATGCCATCTGTACGGCTTTGCAGGCTGCACACAACGAGCATGCACTTTCGACGGGATCTCAACCACCTCGCTTTTCGGCAACAGTTGAGTCATGCCAGACGCCAGAGATTGAACAGTATATTCCTCAGGTTGTACAGCCATCTATCGCTCAACCAGTATACTACCCGCAGCATGTACCAGTTGCTGTGCCGCAGTATGCAGGAGCCTATACCGCCAACCTCCTTCCAGACTCGAGCACTACTGCACACGAATCAATGGAAATTGACCTGACCTCTCAACTTTGTCCGTTCTTCGCCGATAGAGGCTGCACCAAAGTAGGAGACGCACGCAGACCATGTGAATTCGAACATCCCGAGAGTCTGAAGCACGACGTCTTCTGCCCAGATCTGCTCAAAGGTTCCCGATGCAGATATGGAGATATTGGATGTCGTTACAGACATACTGGACTTCAAGTCAACGTCCCGCAACCTCAGGCCCAGCCCATTGTCAACGCCGGAGCAGCTGCACTCGCTAACACCTTATTTCCTGCTGGAACGGCTCCAAATGGTAAGCAGCGGGATCCTACATTGGGTAGCAGCTATTGCCGGGCTCTCCAGAAAGGCCGCTGTCGAAAGGGCGATCACTGCTCCTGGCTGCACGGCGCACCGCCGCCTGAACTCTATCAGAACGCAGCGCAGGTGCCTACTGGACCACTCCATCCTCAGTCCAACTTCACGACCGACAACCCTTTTCAAAACGGCGGGCTTGCGGCTCAGCCTGTAGTCCCCCAAGGACAGGAGACGAAAAGTCCATGCCAATTTCTTGCAAAGGGCTCTTGCAGGTATCCCGATCACTTGTGCAAGTACAGCCACGATCCAGCGGTATTTGCAAGCCACGGGATGATACTACCCCAACCCCCACAACAGCCACTCGGCGACGCTACAATGGGAGCCGCAGCATCCAACGGCGACAACACCGCGCGACCCAGGCCAGCAATGCCATGCCGAAACGAAAACAACGGCCGATTCTGCTCTAAGCCAGCCTGCTGGTTCAAGCACGTAAACCCACAATCCACAGCTTACTTAGGTGCAGACGGCTACACAGCAGGCGACGAAATGGGCCAGCAGAACAACATTCGAGGAAGTGATATCCGACCCCCACATAACGACTACACATACAACAAAACACAGCCCATAACCTTCCAGCTCCCGCAACCGCAGACGCCGGCGGACAAACGAGCTCGCACGGAACAGTTCGTCACTGCCAGCGCGATACCCAACGTTCAGTTTTCGCCTCAGAACAATCATCCGAACAACGCTCGTGGGGGCCGTGGAAACGTCACTCGCGGGGGCAGCCGTGGAAACAACAGTGGCGTTCAACACAGCGGGAACCAGGAATTTGGAAACGCACAAGGTCTTGCTGGGCAGGGTGGTTTTACCGGCCCCGTCAATAATAGCGGCCGCGGTCGTGGTGGATATCGTGGCGGTCGCGGAGGTCAGATGGGGACCCAGTGAGTCCACACCACTTGTAGCGAGATCCTAACTAACACAGCAGCAGCACTCGCGGGGGCTTTCAGGGCGGTAATCGTGGCGGTGGACAGGGTGTATATGCGCCATCGACGGGGAGTGGGGGGTTGTAATGGCGCGGCGACGTGGGGACTGCTGGATTGTGGTTGTATAGATAGAAATTTCTGACGATGAGACGAGTGTAGGATCTGGGGGCGCGTGTGTAGATGAAGCATTTGAACATACAACTGCGTTCTTCTCGTGACTGCTGGATGTGCTGGAACAGTGATTTCATCGAGCATTCACGGCTTAGACGCTTTTTTGTCTGTGGATGGCCAGCGGAGCGGATCTTAGCACTCATGATTGCTACATCGATTGAACGAAGTGTGAAATCAGGCTATGAAGAGGATAACGTTTGTGCCGAGACGATGATAGGTTTTGCGCAGATACAAATATTCAAGCAAAAGCAATTTTGAAACAGAACTATTTGTCACTGATGTATGGTTCAGAAGTGTTAACTGAATCGCTCGCTACTTTATGCGTACTCAAGATCTGCCACTCATATCTGGATACCCTATGTTGCCTTCGTCATTCTTACGCCTCTTGTTCGAAAAGCGACTACTTCCAGCCACCGTCTCGTGATTGTTTGCATCGTAGTCTTGATCTCGAGCCCCGTATTCAGAGCCGAGTGAGCTGTGCCATCTATCCGACACCGCTGCACCCTGATTCTGGTCTAGTTGTTGGTCATGCTTGCGCTTATTGCCCCCAAACGCGTCAGACTGGTTGATTGAGCGTCGTAGAGCTGACTGCGTCTGGTTTCGCGGACCTGTTGGAATGATAGGTCTCAAAACAGTAGAGTCGCTCAATCGTTGCTGCGGTTGAGCGTGAGGGTATGACGGCAGGGTTTGTGATGTATGGGATGATTGTTGTGCGGTTCCAAGACCTTGAATATTCGAAGGTGCGAAGTAAGCGGTAGGGGAAAGTGTTGCTCTCAAGTGATTCTGAGCATTTTCTTCGCTGCTGATACTATGCTTCAACGGACAGTCACGATCCCCTCGTGGACAGCTTTGACACCTCATGAAGTCCGGACAGCACACTCCTCTCAAGGTATGATTGAACTTACACAACTCGCCTTCATTCTCAGATTTGCACCCTCGAGGTTTGTTGATGAACGTGCAGACCTTGTATCTTCTGATGTTGGCCAGAACCTGACTCAAGATGGGCTTCAGGTCCAGAGGTAAAGACTGGCTGGGATTAGAATGGCCGGCAATGTGGAGGAATGCGCAGGTTCCCGCCGTTGCAAATTTACATGGATGCTTGTTGCAATGAACGCCCTCGTTACTGTGATCGCGTGGGCAAGCATCTCGAATGGTACATCCTCCCGGTTTGTTGGCATCAATACAAAACTTCTTCTTGTTCGTCCTTTCGCCTTCAGCGGGCTTGCTGTCATCCTGGAAAGGCAGAATAAACTCGGCAGAGGTGTCGGTGAAGCAAGTGTAGTCGCTGAGAACGGGAGATGACTCAACGGATGCTGTGCGGTCTTCTTCATTCTCCGCCGTACACGATCTCTTTGCCTGCCGCTTAGCCTCACGCTCCTCTCTCTCGATCCTTCGGCTGGCGGCTTCTTCATATCTGCGCATGCCTCCCGTGAAAAGTGGGTCGTAGACTCTTCTCCAGTCTCGGTTCATGCACTTCGCGTTTTTCCTGAGCTTTGATGTCCCTGCGGAGTCCTGACTTTGTGCAGCAATCACTCGGAACATCTCTTCATGCATTCCGGAGAAGTATTCATCGCTCAGAGATGCTCGCTGCTCACTGAGCGTTACTCCGGTGTAGCCCGCTTTTGTAATCACGGCATCGGTAGAGGTGTGACTGAAGATCTCTGGAGAACCAGGCAGTACGTATGGGTTGAAAGGACCGTTGTTGTATTGCATCTTGAGATTTTGTGTGGGTTGTACGACTGCATCATGCTCCGACAGACCGACCGGGATGGTGCACACGACAGTGCGATAGATACGTCGCAGACTCTCCGTCAAATTGTCTGTCTGGCCGTTTTCGCGATCCACGTCCCGGCGGTATCTGACAGTCTCAGCTGACACCAGGAGATCTCTGATGACTCCGACGTCGATATTCGTGCATTCCAGAAGGTCTGAACGTTTTTGATTCGAGGCCTGGATCTCCTTAATGAGGTCGGATACTTCCTCAATCTGGTGTTCTTCTTCTTGGCTCACCGGAACCTGGGGCAATGGGTCTCTTATTGCGTGCCATTGGCGGACTGCATGCTCTATGTGTGGCTTCAAATACTCGTCATCCTCCGCCCATATCTCATCCTGGAAAGGCGAAAGTAGCGCATCCAGCCACAGCACAGCATCGGTGAGAAATTCAAGCTCAACTCGGCTATCCCAGGCAGGACTGAAGTTTGTTGTAATAGATGCAGTACTACTGATAGAATACATCTCCCGGCGTGTACAAAAGACGTCAATTCTTGATGAGTTCTGCTCCAAGAATTCCTTGATCATCGCTATGCAGTCGTTCTGGGAGAGATGTGCAACAGCTTGAAAGTGGGTTGTTGTCGGTGCTTGTGTCGGTGCATCTAATGGCTCTTCTAGGTCTGACGTAGAGTCTGGATCGTAATTCGGAACACTCGGTCTTCTCAAGATGTACTGACCGGATGATGCTGGTGCTGGTATTTGTTCCCAGTCAGCATGGTAATCTTTGGGAATGTGACCAGGGTGTTCGGGTGGCGGTGATCCTTCCAATCTGCCTTTACCCTTGTCTGCCTGTTTTGGGGAAATAGTTCCTTCAGTGGGAGCCTCATTCATATCCCCAACGCTCTTCTCAGATGTTTCTCGAAGCTGGGACTCGACCGCTGCTTCTGCATAGTCATCGCTCGAATGATCGTCATATGTGGGCGTTCCATTCGCTTCCGCGTCAACTGGGCGTTGCTGAGCATGTATCTGGATGTGATCTGGGATATTATCCTCCATACTCGCGTTACCAGACTCGTGGATGGTCATTTCTACTGGCGATCCGCAATCCTCGCTCGTCAATTCTATAGGCGTTGAGATCTCGTCAGTGTCGCTGTCTATAGAAGTACTACGGCTACCGTCCTCGTAGGCATCGCTATCAATCGCTGAGGGAGGTAACTGGTGGATCTGCAACGACGCTACAGATCCTGTGTGCTGGGTGGATTCGTTGTCTGCAACTACATCTCGAACCCTATTGGAAGTCGATGAGGGTAGATCGGCGGTGTATCGAGGACTCAACAAATCGTCAAGTGTTGCCTGTCGATTGCGCGCCTCTTCTGCTGCAGCCCTGTCACTTTCAAGCCGAAGCAGCCAACGTTGCGTCTCGCCATAGCTAGGGATCGGATGCCGCCTTCGTCTTTCCGTCATGGCGATGATGTGACGTCTCATGTACTGTATTGAGTGCCTGGTTTGAGCACGCTTCTGTAATTTTGTAGCGAGCATCTGCTGGCGGCCGGCCTTCATCATGATCCGGTTATCGCTCTGTTTCTGGAGCACAAGTATATGCCGCGCGCGTTCGATGTAGTATGAAGATCAGCGACTGATCGAGGTGAAGGTGTGAGAGGCTCAAAGAGTGTTGTCTTTTGATTTTCTTTGTTGTACTCTCTCCAAGTGCTGCACAGCATGTCATCTTCCTGTCCGGTTAGATCAAGAGTTTGTTGCTCACAACGTTCTTTGTCCGTTAGATGAGATGATGGCATCTAAATGAACCGATGTGTCAATTGTTCACGCAAACAAGCGTTGTTGTAATGAGCACTGTTCACCTTTTCCGGCTTCTCTCCCCTTGTTCGTTTATAAGAGTCTGCCGTGGTCTGGCGCGCATTGCAGGAGGCACATACGGAGCAAGGGCTTGTCTGAGAGCACGTGGAGGGCGTGTCGTGGTGCCATCTTTGACAGTATCTGATGCAGTGGCTCGAGGTGTTTGCTGTCGGCTGTTGGTATGTGGTTCCTTTGTAGGACCAGGCACGAACTGGAATTTCTCCTCATCGGCATCGCTTCCGGTATTGTTTTCACTAATCTGCTCTCTGATATGTGATCGCGTCGTAACAAGTTTGCTCCTGCTTGTTTGAAGACAAGTTGCATCGTGGGGTCGTTTTCGAGACTCTGGGGACGAACCTGAGACTTCAAATTTTGGAGACAGCGGATCTCTGCGCGCAGTTATCGTGAGACTTGAGATTGTGCAACGCGACTCCTGTCTTTCCGGCTTGTAAGCATCTGTTGTGTAGCCTATTTTCGCAGTGGTAGTGGACCGAGTGACATTTAAAACGCGTTCTTGGGTTTCATATCGAGAAGATCTACTTTCTGCTGGATTCGGAGGTGTCTTGTCTGCTTGATGATACTGTTGTGACCGTTGATTGGACAAACTTGGTGGAGGCGTCACTGAGATGGAAGACTTCTGTGGGGCTTCCGGTGTTGCACATCTACGTCTTTTTGTCGGAATTTCGGCCTCGCTATTGTCGACCTTTTGATCGTCCGGTGAAATTGGGGTAGACCTGCGAGCTGATGACACATCTGTAGCTGTAGCGTCATGAACCACGAAGTCATTCACTGCAGACCCGACATTTCCATACTCATTCTCGACTGCCAGACCTGAATTAAATGGCTGCCTCTTCGAAGACGGTGCAAACGCTGATATCCTCGTAACAGGCGTAGGTAGAGCTTTCCTGGGTGCAAGTGGCGATAGAGAAGACGAAGGGTATGTGATCGTTGTATCATGGTGTGAGATGCCCACTTCTTGTCTGCTGCGTATTTTGGATGCCGATACAAAAGGAATCGCCAACGTGCCGTGCATGTTTGCAAGATGACGGTTCCCAATATTGCCGTCGAGCAGATTGCCTCCAACATCCAGCCGTGCTGTCGTAGCATGTTGTTCAGAATGCACAATCCTATCGTCTCTGGACTCCGCGCAGACAACATACCCAGCTTGAGCGGCAGCGCTACGATACTTGTTGGCTGTCATAGACGCTTTGACCTTTGCACCGGCCAGCGCTTTTCGAGTGATGTTGTTGTCCGCAGTTTGGAAGCCTGAGTCTACGTACCTCGCACCTTTTGTAACCTTTGGAGCGGTATATGATGCTCCGTACATCAATTCGTACGGATTCGAGCGTGGATCTCCGTTGTAGCGCCCGATAGCAGCAGCACCCATATTGCGTCTATAGTCGGTCTGTGATGGCTCGCGGCCGTGGATGATTCGGTAGACCGCGCCATTTGGCGGTGGAAGGGTCTGTACGCCTGTGTTGTGACACGTGCTGGATGTGTCTGAATCTGGACCCAGACACTCTCGAGGGAACAGAGCACGGATAACGCGCACCTCCCGACGTGTTTCGTTGGTCGGACGCGCAGTGACAGCCTCCTCGTAAGAAGTTGAAATTTGGGGCATAGTTGCAGAGTGAGTGACATAATATCGCAGAAGATGTTGTGGTGTGGTGGCGCACACTGGGAAGGCGCGTTTGCAAACGGAGCTAGCGTCTGGAAGGTGAAAGTCAGTGTCAACCAGAACCTTCACGATGTCGCTTGGAACACGCAGAAACGAACGTATTACAGATGTCGCTGCACATTGGACGTGAACTTGCGCTCATCTGGCCACGTTGCGTTCCTCAGGGTCCTTGCGATAGAGCAAAAGCACACCGTGATGACGAAAGAATTGGCCGCCATTACGGGCGTGTTGATTGGTGAGAAGATATCGGTCAAGCCAATATGCAGGACTCATTACTACGATGGACCGAACTGGTAACTCTCAACCATGGATTGCAGAACCCTGAATTGATACAAGACAGCATCGTTTTTTCCAACGCAGAGAATCCGTTTGACACCTCATCCAAGGCAAGACTACCAAGATTACATCGACATCCCACTCAGACACTCATCATGGCTGACCTGAACTCACGCAAAGACCGAGACGCCACACCAGAAACATCTCCCGATCCTAGTGGAAGACTTCATGAGCTCGGCAGACTGAACCCTGGCCTTTGCGAACACGAGCTCTACGAATTTCTGCGTCTTTGGTATCTGGGCATCCGGTCAAAGAACTCTTTGATTGGAATCGAAAGGTTGTATCCAAGGCGCTCGCTCCAGCGTGTACACAAGGCTGTCGCCGATACTCGCACACACAATTCTGGCTTGCACCGAGGTCACCCAGGCCAGCAACGTGCCACCTACCGCAGAAAGGAGCATTCGGACAGAACCATAGTGAAAACAACTCGTAGGTACCCAAAGACTTTCATATCCAGATTGCCTGGAGGCGGGGGATACGACGGCAGTGACAGGGTGGAGATTGGGGAAAAAGCGGGAACACAAACCAAGCGTATATTTGCAACACAGCATGATGAGGGAGACACTGTTTCAGACGGTGGAGAAATGGAAGTGGAGTATGCCGGCGAGTTCGTCTTTACGGAATCGAAATGCCCAACCACTACATCTCGGCAAGACGAAGAGTGTTTCGCAACCAGGTCTCTTGCTGAAGCTTTGGCGGACGATACTGCGTGTGTGGATGCCGGCAACTTGCAAACACCTTGTGGCCAAGATTCTACGATGTCCTGAAGGTCGCAACAGATCTGCACGTCTCTCAGAAACAGTCAACTTAGGAGATCACGCATCGGACTCAAGAACGATGGGGTGTGGATCCTCGCGACAACTGCAGTCCTCTTGATCAAGACACTGCACATTGATCCCACATGGATACAGTAAGAAGACGGAAACCTACAGTGCAGCTCGGCGAAAAAGGGTGAGGCAAGAAGACTTTGTCCAAGCTGCGAAAGTTGCCTAAGAAGACGTCCCGGACGCTTGGTCTCTCGGTCTCTCGGTCTCTCGTAGATAGAAAACTATGTCAGATCAACGACATGACGTCTCTGGATGATTGTCGTTGCTGAATGCAAATGCTTTGAAAGCCGTGGCGATGCTTTGCTGTGACGTATGCTGAGAAATCAGGCTAGCCCGAGTCATCTGTTGCATTCCAGCGTACACCTCACCTTACACCATCCTGCGAATCAGCCTCACGCGATCCTTCGGCAGCACCAATACTTCGAAGCTATTTGGTCCACTCGGCACCGCAATGGTCACGGCCGACTCCCACCCTCTGCTTACCGCTACCGCAGACATCAGCGCGCATACCGATTGAACAGCGACGTTGCGCCCTTTACTGGTTCCCTATCACGGCCTTAGTGTGCAACGCTTCCACCACTCTCTCGAACGGCAGTGCAGGATTGCTGCCCCATTGGTCGAAGTCGGCAGAAGTGCGGTGAGATTATAGCCAAAGGATCGCACCTGCATAGCAACCCAGCAAACGACTGGTAGGGCTGAAGCTACATATGGCCCAGGGCGACCAGGTGGAGTGCGTCTGTGCTTCCATTATTCAGCCTCTTGTGCGATGACAGCAGCGGTCGAAGACGATACGGCCGTTACCGCTACTCGAGTCGAATGCTGACGAGCCGCAGTGGCAGATGCAGGCACGGCTCGGTGCTCTTGCGATGCAGCCCTATATCCAGCACTCCGGTTGCACTGAGACATTTCCGATCCCTGGGATGATGGCTGCTGATGCGGAGAACATGAATCCGCAAGCGAGGCAGCCTCTACCTATCGATCAGACAGAGGCTCTGACGGCTGCATGTGTTCGCGTTGCTCTGAACGCCTGCGCTGTGTGCGACTTGGCAGCATCGAGATGAGACAGAGCTGTGCTTGAGATCGAACGCCGTTGGCAGCACGCTCCTCAAACCAGTGCCCGCACCCACATCTGATCAGAGCAAATGTCAGCCTCAGCACCGATCAGTCGTTCTACGGAAACCCTTTGGTCGTGGCCTGCATGCCCTGACATTGTTGGCGGCAGCGATGCGTCACAGGACGTACAGCAATGTCGAGACGTCCAGTCCTCTCACCTCCAAACCAGCAGACAGTCTGCGTTGAAATGGCTGCACAGGTGGACGAGAAGTCGGTCAGCCTGGCAGCGGTCGTTTATCCAACCCAGCTAGCGCAACGCCCCCACCGCCTAGCAGGGTGCTTGGATCAATCATCCCGCTCGCGACGAACCTCAAGACTGGGCACCACAGTGTTTCATTCGTTCACAGGATGACTCGACAGCAGGTCACTGCAGCTGGACCGGGCTAGGATCCTTCTTGCCTGGCCGCCTTTTCTGGCTTCGCGACACAACTCTCCGCAAGGCTCGGGGCTCCGCAGGGATCTGATTCGTGATTCGTGCAGAGCGGGGGTCGAGCGGCTGTGCCGAGCGTGTCTGACGGCCCCACTTCTTTTCTTACAGCGCGCTCGAAATACCACTTCATGTGAGGTCACGGCTGGGGGCTGAAAGTCTCGTCATCTCTCAAGGGATATTTATTAACAATCTGCGCGCCCGCCATGGACCAGATACGCCATTCACAGCAGACGAGGCCCCTGACTTATCTAGCTACGGCTCGGCAATGACCATGGCATCCCAAGTGTCCCCCCACGACTTCATCAACATCACCAGACCACAATCCAGAGCACCCAGCATGAACGGGGAAGCGCTTGCTGCAGCGGCGCGGCCGCGAGTATATGTCAAGAAGCAAGCGCCCCAGAAGAGCATTGACGACTTCTGGAACAAGTTCACGACAAAGCACCCAGGAAAGATATTCACCATACTGCCCGACAATCTGTACGCAAAACGCGCTGCCGCACATACGCCAAAAGGATCGATACCTGGCAAGAATGCGCTTGCGTCCTACGATGAGGCCGTTCAGTCTTGCAAGGCCAAAGTAGCCAAGATCGTCAAGGAGTGCAGACGGCTGAACCAGAAGTATCGCGACCCTCATTTCGATATCGAGGCCGACTTCAAGCGGTCTCAAGCGTGTCCAGACACTCCGCCTGATTGTCTGACTAGCTTGGACAAGGAACAGTCCGACTTTCAGCCCATGTCAGTCAAGAGAGTCGAGGTAAGACTATCACCGGCCCAGAAAGCGGGCGCGCAGCTCACATAAAACAGGACATCTTCGAAAACCCCCAATTCTTCATTGAAGGTGCCACCGCCAACGATGTGCGACAAGGGAACGATGGCGACTGTTGGTTCATGTCTGCGCTTGCGACGATCAGCAACAAAGAGGAGCTGATACAGAGGGTGTGCATTGAGCGGGACGAGCAGGTCGGAGTTTACGGATTCGTCTTCCACAGAGGTAAGCGCGCTGATTCATCGCCCCGAACATGCACTCATTGCGTACAGATGGCGAATGGATCTCGGAAGTCATCGACGACAAGCTATACCTGATCAAAGAGGATTTCGACGAAGCCAAGATCGAGCGCTACCACTGGCTAGAACTGCAGAACCGCAAAAGCCCAGACGAGGAATACCGCACCGTGATGCAAACTGGATCGAGGGCTCTCTACTTCGCGCAGTGCAGCGACTCGAATGAGACCTGGCTACCACTTCTCGAGAAAGCCTTCGCAAAAGCACACGGCGACTACTCAGCGATTGATGGCGGCTTTGTCGGCGAGGGTATCGAAGACTTGACTGGCGGCGTCACCTCGGAGGTCTTCGCCACCGACATTCTGGACAAGGACAAGTTCTGGCGTGACGAGCTTATGAATGTCAACAAAACGTTCCTCTTCGGGTGTGGCCAGATGGGTGGCATTTATGGCGCTCGCAAAGGTATTCAGGAAAAACACGCATACTCGATCATGGAAGCCCGTGAGATCGATGGCCAGCGTTTGCTCAAGCTGCGCAATCCTTGGGGTAGGACCGAATGGACCGGCCGTTGGAGTGATGGATCGGAGGAGTGGACGCCTGAATGGATGCAGAAGCTCAACCACAAGTTCGGCGATGACGGCGTATTCTGGATCTCCTATCGAGACCTCCTCCGGAACTATCAGCACTTCGATCGCACTCGGCTCTTCGGACCCGAGTGGACCGTCTCCCAGCAGTGGACGAGCGTCAACGTCCCCTGGAGTGTCGACTACCTGGAGACCAAGTTCAAGGTTCACCTCGAGAAGCCTAGCCCAGTCGTGATAGTGCTCAGTCAGCTCGACGACCGCTACTATCAAGGCTTGGAAGGACAGTACGAGTTTCACCTGCAGTTCCGGCTCCATAAAGATGATGAAGACGAGTACATCGTGCGCAGCAATGGCACGTACTACATGAAGCGATCTGTTTCCACCGAGTTGGATCTCGAAGCCGGCCATTACACGGTCCTTCTCAAGATCAAAGCCACAAGGTCTCCAAACCCGACTCCGGATGAGGTGATCAGAGCGACATGTACCACGCGCCGCGAGAAACTGCTGGCTACTGGCCTGTCCTACGACCTAGCTCATGCCAAGGGCCAATTCAGGGAGCACGAGAAGGAGAAGGATCAGCAACAGCGCGAGCGTAAGAGCGACCGCAAGAAAGCCGAGGCGAGGCGTGCGCACGAGCGAGAACGCAAGTTCCGCAGAAAACAGAAGCTGCGTGAGCAGAAGAAGGCAGCCAAGGAGACACGCAAGATGAACCCTCCTGGCGAGGTGAGGGAGATCGAGAGAAGACTGCAGGACCTGACCGGACTCGGGATTGCTGTCGAAGAGGAGAACCGCACAGAGGGCGAAGAAGAAACAAAGCCTAGCCACCCTGCAGTCACAAGACATCGGCGTGCAACGAGCGCCAGTGTTGTCGGCGAGCGCTCATCAAGCCCCAGCGGTGGTTTCCAGGGTCGCGGAGGCTACAATCGTGGACGCGATGGCTACAACGCAGCCCTTCCAGGAGCTCTCCAAGGTCGTGGTGGCTACAACCGTAACGAACAACACGGCACAGCTATGGCGGAAGCACTTGCCCTCCAAGGCCGTGGCGGCTACCAAGCTGCTAACAATGGCTTCCAAGGTCGTGGAGGATACAATCAGAACATGCCTGGAGAACTCCAGGGCCGGGGTGGCTACAATGCTGAGCTCCCCGGCTCCTATCAGGGCCGTGATGGATATAACGGTCGTGATGGGTACAACGGTCGCGACGGATACAACGGCCGTGACGGATATAATGGTCGCGACGGGTACAACGAGGGTCAAACTACAGACTCGCCAGTACCAACACCCCAACCTACTCCTCAATCTCAGCCTGAAGAGTTCCGCCCTGGTACTCCTGGCCAACGCCCGTACAGCCCTCAACCTGATCGCCGATCCAGAATCTCGCCAGCACCCTCGCGTCGCGCTACCTTGTCTCCTATTCCAGGGGTGAGACCCGCTATCCACATCACGCGAGGACGTGGTACCAGCGTCAGTTCACTTAGAGCACGACACGGCATGTACTCCCCCAACGAGATATCAGATGACTCCTCTTGGGACTCTGACCTCGTCGATTCATTAGACTCTGATGCTTCCGATAACGAGGGCAACTCACCACGCTTGATCTCTCAAGAACAAGTCCGATACTATCATCAGAACGGACGGAGCTACTACACGATCGAAGACGAAGACGAGTTCGAGCGCGACCCCTGGAACGCGGTCTGTGTCATTGGTCTGCGTGTCTTCTCAAAAGACGCTGACGTCTCGATCGAGGTGCTGAACAGCGAGCCCGAAAAGAAGAGGGATGGCGATGCTGAGAGCGTGGCAAGTGTCAGCACGATCCGCAGGCGCCAGAAGGAGCTCGATGTCGATGATAGCGCGGCTGATGCGACGTCGCCGATGCGTACGAGGAACAACATCGACGAGGCTCTGAAGGGCGAGGAGAAGAGGATGGCTGAGGCTGAGCTTGTGAGCCACGTCGGAACTGCACCTGCCGGCAGTGAGTTGAGTCGCCAGGGTACGCTTTCCTAGGCGTTAAGTTAAGTCACGTGTTACATTACTTGGAATTGGGTAGATCCTGAGCAAGCATGGCGTTGATAGGTTGTCTTTAACTGTTTACCTCTCTACTTCGAATTCTCATCAAATCAACTATACACATGTTCCAGCCTTTTCCGTCTTCCATTGACGTGACTTCAGTTTATGCCCTCGTTGTTCAACAAACGAAATACTACCCTGGTGCACTAACAGCGCATCCAAAACTTCAGATCCAGCTCCACCTGCGGTTCCTTGAAGGTAACGAAATCAGGTACATGCGCTTACTTTCACACAGTAAACACCGACCGCCCTCTGGATCGCCCTCCACTGCCTCTCCATCAACACATCTCGTGCATCGCCCACCATCCATTCCGCAGCAGCACGAGCACTACTCACAACCCAAACACCAGCCCTGCAGAGCCCCCGCGGTGCATCGCATACAAGATCCTCCATATACTCTGTCACGACAACAGCACCCCACTGCATCGTAGGACGAGCAAGCACAATACCGTGGTCGTAGTAGCTCTGGAGCGTGGAGAGGGTGGTGTCGATGTAGCCTGGTAGGTGGGCTGCGATGATGGGGTGGTATTTTGCTGCGCAGTTCTGAATGACGGTGTAAAGTGTGTTGAGGAGTAGGTGAGTGTTGGCAAGAGAGGCTATTGCGAGCTTGGTGAAGGTTTCGTTGTGCAGGAGGAGGAGGATGAGGAGGATTTTCTGGAGGGATGGCATTCTTAGGCTGCGGAGGGTGGGTGGCGTAATGGTGCGTGGAGGGATGTGAGCGAGAAGTAAGGTTTTTATTGGAAAGATCTCGGTCTCGGAGGTTGTGAGCCTTCACTCTCCTCAAGGGGCGTTTTCACTGGGAGATACAAAGTCAGATGTTCAGATCATGTGGTTTTTTGTCACTTCATCAAAAATGTGCAGCTACTTGCAGAACATCGGGCAGGAAGGGATACATTCTGACACTTGGAAAAAGCGAGTGGAATGTTCTAACAGAAAATGCGTCCGTCAAGTACTACAGCTAAAAGCATAACGCCCAAACTAGCCCCAAGAATATATTCTCATGTTGGGTCCTCCTCCATATGTGCAATGAACGACGCACAGACTGTAACCTCGCATGGTTCTATGGTCTCATCGTAAATAGATTCCATGTCCAGCTCGACTCGGTCTTCCTGTGGTCCTTCTCTGTCTCTTCTTTCTGGATTTGTGGCTCTGCTTTTGAGGGTGGACGAATCCGAATCTCCAGCTTGCACGACAATTTTATTTTTTTGCCTGGAGCGAGGCTTACCATGCTTTGCACTAAGTGTGTCCATCTCCTGATTACAAATGATAAGGTTGTGCAGAAGTTGGGACGTATCATCCAGATATATTTTAGTGGTACTGGGGATAGAAGCTTTCGCTGCATCATGTCCATCATGCGCATCGTTACAAAGAGAGATTGGCGCGGTTTTCATAGTCTCTCCACTAGTTGCGGGCATGGATGGTGCAACGATAGCGACCTGCATGATTGGGGACATTGAAGGACAGTTCGTGGTTGGGAGCTGGATTTGGTCAATTCCACTTGAACGGGCTGTTGTTTTGGCATTAAAGAGAGGAGTTTCCCCCATCTCAGGCTGGGAGAACTCTTCGTCGGGCTCCGAATATATCTCCAGCAGTGTCTCCTCCTCCCAAGCGCCGTCAGAGTCGTCTTGGTTATACCCGTGGACCGGCTCATTGATACACGGACCATCGCAATCATCTAGAAGTATGCCTGTCGTATCCATGCAGTCTTCTGTGCCGTTGTATTTGGCTTGGGATTTTATCATGACCTTGGTTCGTTGCGTCTCGTCATGGCATTGTGAGTCGCGCCCTTCTGGTGAAGTATGAAGTCCCTCGTAAGACGAGACTTCAGAAAAAACGTCCTGCGCGTAGTTGACTGGGCTGCTTCGAGATGCATTGTCGAGTGCTGCGCTCAGAACCATTCCAATACGTGGATCTTGTTACACTTCATCGCGCACTGTTTCGTACTTCGACAGAATCGGATCGATGGTATCGCGACCATCGGCCCTCGTTGATCCTGCTCATTGCTCAAACAGATCTTCGAGTTTCTGGAAAGCTCCGTCGTCTGCTTCGAGACGGGCATGTTGTCTGTCACGCTTGATTCCAACATACGACTAGGTTCTTGCAGATTGAGTGTCATCATGTAGACTTGGCTGGTGGGGATCTTGCAACTACTGAGACACTTTCTTCTATTGTCAAAACTGGTTTGTGCTTGGCTGAAATGTTTGCTGGCTGGTCTCGTCAACCAAAAGTTTGCTCTCGTGAAGAGTCTGACTCAACTAAAATAGTTTGATTGTTTAGGATCCTCGCGTTCTTTCGATACCGGACGCTGTTAGTTGTGAGAGTATCCCAATGAAGTCAAGCTGGGACCAGGAGTTCAAGGCGCTATCCGTCTACGAATCTCTGTACCCAATTCCCTTCCCACAGACCTTTCATCATCCTCTCCATTTCTCCATCTTCCAAACATACTAGGATCTCGAACGGTGCGGCATCTCCTTTTCGTCTCGGCAGGATTTGTATGCCGCCTTCACTGGCACACCGCGGCTTTCTGATTGCAGTAGGCTTGCATCCCCAGGTCTCGTTGTCCAGCTTAGCGGTACCTGGGATACCCCACACGTCGTCAGCGCCAATGTGCATCCAGCTCGTGATGAAGATGTCAGGCCCATTGCGAGTATCAACATTTAACGTCATCTTCGAAGAGTTCGTTTGTTTCGACATATGCAGTAGACGGGCTCTGAACCAATCCAGATCGATCTCGCCGAGGCCGTTGGAGATAGCTAGTGCGACTGTGGCGATCTGGGTTTCCTGCATGGTCTCGTTGGTGGGAATGGAGATTAAAGGAAGAGACACCGTCATCCCGCTTGCACAGTTGCCGATATAGTTGCCAGGGAGCAGAGAGCCGATGCGCTTGCGGTGATCGACCGCGATGCCAACTGTTGTGCTCTGGATGCCTTTCTCAATCAAGACTGACCTTCGAGCGTTGGTAATTTGACACCAAACAAGGGCCGTGAGTGCTGTAAACGTCGAAACCCGCTCACGTGTGAGATTCGAGAGAGATCTAGCCAGCTGTAAGATCTTCGATGCGTTGAAAACAAGGATCTTCGCGCTGGTCTTGTATGGAGATTCGCGCAACGGTGGAACAGGGACTGAACGGTCTGGACAGCGGAACTCTGGTAGGTCCATTGGTGTTGCGTGTACTATCAGGGAATCAAGTGCGTGTCGAGCAGTGTTCAAACTATCAACGCTCGCCTGGATTGATATTGGCCGTTGACTTTTGTAAGCTTGCGTTGACGTACTCCATGCCTGGTATATTTTCGCGATACCTGTTCCATCGACGACGCCGTGGTGTGTGTATGCACTTAAGATCAGTCCCCCTGGGATAAACGTTACTTGTGCAGCAAAGACCGGCATGGGTCGGCCCTTTGCAAACGTTGTGAGTCCTTCAGCAAACGGATCGTCCAGACCTGGGTGCTCTATCAACGCAAATGGACAGAACACATCACTGGGCAGTCGTGATGGTGGTATACCGTCTTCGCAGAGCTTGTCATAGTTGAGACTATAGGCTTCCAAATGGTTGACATTGAGCATCTGTGACGAAAGGCCGCAATCAACGCTATCGGGGTATTCCACAGCCATTGCCTCAGTAAGCGGGTCCGTTTGTCGAATTGTGCCTGCGAGGAATGGGTATTGCTTGAGTACCTCAAGAAACCCGGATCTTAAGACGTCAAGTGCATCGGCCTGATAATCTGTACCTAGGAATGGAAAGACAAGTAGTTGACGGACGTACACACGGAGCACAGTCTGATCGAGTGTCGTCAGGTGAAGCATGCTCGATTTAGTAGCCATTTTGTAGCTTGCTGGAATCGTTTGACCCAATTGAGGTGGCATCTTCCCGTATGTTAAGCTGGCTCCTAAGATCACAAGAATGTTCACACTTAGGCTTGATGTGGTTGAGCTGAGAAGGGCGGAAGGGCGCAACCCTCCAGCAACAACACCATGCTGAATAGGCTAACCAGTGCTATTCCATAATAGGGCCGTTTCAATATGAATGTTCACCGACTGTTGGACGGAAAGTCTATTTTCCCATGGCATATTCTCTACGTATGCGAGGAGGGAAGTCTGCCACACTGGCCAAATGATGTACAATGAATCACGAAACCGATTCAGGACCTAGATATTCGGAATCATGTGAGAAGTACAGTCGGTGTTGTGTTCACAATCTCAAACCCCGCGTTGAAGCTCCCTCCTCCGCATCTTGGCGGATGGAATGACGTCACAGCCTTTGTGATCGCTGCAACAATGTAACCTCACACCATGCTTGGGTTCAAGAACGCTGCAGATGCGGGGTGAGGCGTCCAGCACTGCGTATGGTTCTTGATAAGGACCAAGATGCCGCCACTACTGTAGCACGGCAGTACGAGGCCTTCACAGCCTCATACTTTGATATCAAGATGCGCCTACTAATTCATTTCTCAATACTTATGACAGCAGGATTTGTAGTCTCTCAAGATGTAGACTATGCGCAATTCGTCAATCCATTCATCGGATCAGAAGGCGCCATCTCGGGTTACGCTTGTGAATCTTTGCACCCATCGAAATATTGCAACACACTAACAATATCTAGATGGAGGTGGCGACGTCTTCGTCGGAGGCGCTGTACCGTTTGGAATGGTCAAGTTAGGAATCGATACCTACGAAGAACCTATCAACCAGAGTGCACTGAACGGTGGATGGACTCCGCACGGCTACGTGACTGGGATCAGTCTTATGCATGAGTCCGGCACCGGAGGTAGGTCTCTATGCACATCCGCTTCGTATGCTGACCTCGACTAGGTGGACCGAAATACGGGTTTCCAGCCCAGATGCCGTTAACAGGCATCGATGAGAATGTTAACTTGCTGGACAACCGAACATATTGGCAAAAACGAGTGAGCGAAAGTGTCTACTCGACTACAGTCCTGCAGCTGATTCGTTTAAGGTTGGCCAAGATGTCGCAAGCGTAGGCTATTTCCGCACAAAGCTTGAATCTGGAGTTACTGTCGAGCTGTCAGCGTCCCGTCACGCCGGACTACACCACTACACCTACCCATCTACATCAGAGAAGCACATCTTGGTGGACTTCTCACACTACCTCCCCCACCCAACCCGTTCCTGGGATTCTCAATTCTACACTGGTGGCGAAATCGAGATTCAACCAAACTCAAGTATTTATACCGGCTACACTTCGATCGCAGGAGGCTGGTGCATCGGTGCCCCAGTGACCGTGTATGTATGTGGGGAGTTCGATACACCTCCTAGCGAGGCGAAGGCGTTCAAAGGCAAAAACACGTTTCCTGCCAGTCGCCATTTTCGAAGCTTCAACAACGCCACAACTCCATTTCCCACGTTCACGGGCAAGACAGCTCGCTCTGGGCCGCTGAACGACCGTGTGGGCGCTGTTTTCTCCTGGAGTAATGTCACAGAAGTCATATCCAGAGTCGGAATCTCTTTCATGTCAGTGGAAAAAGCTTGTGCCTACAAGAATGCCGAGTTGTCAACATGGTCCATCGAAGACACCAAACAACAGGCACGCGACGAATGGAACCGCGACGTCTTCTCCAGAATCCGCGTCGACACATCAGCATTAGCGAACAAGACACGATTGGCCCTGCTATATTCGAGCTTGTACTTCATGCACCTCATACCGAGCGAGCGTGTAGGCGAAAACCCCCTCTGGGAATCCGAAGAGCCGTACTGGGACGATTTCTACACCATGTGGGACCTGTTCCGCAACCAGGTCTCTCTTTGGCACCTTATACAGCCGGTATACTACGAGTCGATGCTGAGAGCTTTGATTGATATGTTCCGCCACGAAGGCTGGGTCCCGGATGGACGCTCGGGCAACTACAATGGCTTGGTTCAAGGTGGGTCAAATGCTGACAACGTACTTGCCGACGCCTACGTCAAAGGGCTGCGAGGTAGCATCAACTGGACGGAAGGATATGCGGCAGTCAAGAAGAACGCCGAGATTCTACCTTACTTTGACGAGAATCCTATCGATCCGCAAGGCTCGCTCAAGGAAGGCCGCTCAGCACTAGACGATTGGATACCCCTTGGCTATGTCTCCGCAGACCGTAACTCCCGCGCCGTTTCCAAGACAGTAGAGTACTCCCTCAACGACTTCGCCGTCAGCCAGATCGCAGCGGGAGAATCCCCAGGGGAGCGCGACTTATATCTACAGCGCTCAGCAGGCTGGCAGCTAAGCTGGGACCCCACCGCCACCTCCCGCAACTTCACCGGCTTCGTGATGCCGCGCTTCTCTAACGGCACGTTTGACAAAACCTACAACATCACAAACTGCGGCGACTGCAACTGGCCCGACGCAAGCTATGAAGGCACCGCATTCGAATACTCTTTCGTCGTGCCCCACGACATCGCCCGTGTAATCGACCTCATGGGCGGAGCCCGCCACTTCGAATCCCGCCTTGATTACATTTTCCAGCCGAATACATCGGGCGTTGACCTAGGCGCCAACGGCCTGGGTATCACCACCATCAACAACGTCGCCAATGAGCCGGACTTTGGCACCCCGTATCTGTACAACTATCTCAACAAGCAGTGGAAGAGCGTGGAGCGCGCGCGCCAGCTAGCCAACGACTTCTACTTCAACACCAGTAGCGGGATACCGGGTAACTCTGACGCCGGCGCGCTGAACTGCTGGCTTGTGTGGCAGATGTTGGGGCTGTATCCGATTGTCACCACACCTGTTTATTTGTTGGAGAGTCCGTGGTTTTCGGACATTAATGTCACAGTCAATCATGACAGGACGCTGAGGATCCGAGCTGAGGGCCTGGACGACGGGGATGGGAAGCAGGGGTACTATGTCCAAGGTGTGAGTATCAACGGCCAGGCGTGGGATAAGAATTGGTTTGAGCATGGAGATGCAGGGGGGGTTATGACAGAGGGCGGGGAGATTGTCTTTACGCTGGGCAGCGAGCAGAAGGTGTGGGAGACTGGCGATTTGCCTCCGAGTCCTGGTCATGTTGAGCTGGATGTTGGTGCAGAGTAGCATACCGTTGGTGATGGGGTTGCGAGGGATGTAGATAAAGCAAAGCAAACAACGAAATGAAAACACTCCCGCTGCAGTCGCCGATCTCAGATCGTCGTTGGACGCACAATTTGCATACAATCTTTTACTCAAGATGCACGAATCTATTCAGGATACAGCCAGAAAGGAACCAAACCCCAAAGAATATCAAACCAAGAGCAGGATGCAGCTGTAAACCGGTTGCAGAACCGTCCCTCAGCATCAACATTCCGACAAGGTCGATTCATCAGATGATTCCGCCGGCCATGTATCAGTCTCCCAGTAGTGACTGTCGAGCACTTCGGTGCGTCCGCACGTCTCGTAGCCGTACCTGTGCACTTTGCGGAAGCTGCCATGAGTCCTGAAGCAATAGAGACACAATGCATGACGGATTGGCCCATCGTCATGGACGTTCAAGTATATGGATTTACCGCCTGTATCCACGAGGTGCATTGGTCGCATCCAGGCGGGCGTGTCAGGCACTGCAGGGCTCGATGGCCTGGTCAGACTTGTAGTCGAACGTGTCAGCGTTTGTGAGGGTGGGGTTCGCATGCTCTGTCCTTGTGGATCTGCAGCAGTAGGTCTGAAAGAAGAAAGCTCGGGCAAAGCATAAGTCGTGGCATGGTCGACAGACGTTCTCGATGAATGGACGCGCTCAATAAAAGTTTCGTCTCGAAGAACGCACCGATTGTCTCCGCCCAGACGGGGAAAGCAGTGCGGAGTATCGATTGCCATCTTGGAAACAGCGTCGCTGCGAATGTTAGGTAGCGTCATGGCCCGCTTCTTCTTGGGTGACACCTCGGGAGTGCTATCATCAGAGAAGTGGGTTCGTTTGCTCGCTTTCTGCAGGTCAGCTTTATTTATATGCGACCAATTTCGAACATACAATGCACAACTTGTCTCTCAATAGGCGTGCGTGGCTCTTCGGCAGTGTAAACGGTCGCAGCCGAGCTGGGCGCCTCTGTTGGTGATATGGTAGTCTCGGTCTGAGGCGACAATGACGAAGATTCGAAGTCAACGTCAACGAATACGAGCGGTGACAGAGGCCGGGATCCGCTGCTGGAAAGAGATTCACATGTCTGGAAGGGTGTGTTATGGTGCCTTTGTGAGACTGACGATGGTCCAGAATTGGTCGACTCTAAGCTACCCATGTACTGCGTGTAATCGTAAGGGTGCCTGACCGGGTCTGGGGTCAAGCTCGCAGGGAAGGATGGCCTGTTCCCGTACTCGTCTGATGTGGCCTTTTGTGTCTGCAGCGCCAATGTGTCCAAGTACAGCATGGTTGTTTGCAGATGAGGACTATTTCCTACGGCTTTCTGAACAGCACGTGCTTCATCGGCCGCCCGAAGCTTGTCACGAGCATCTTGGGCAATGTAGGACCCACTGACCCAGGTAGATGGCGAGTGGTTTTGGGAAGAGGTCACGGACTGAGTGCTTCCTGGGGTCTGCGACGTGCTTCCGTTGCGCACTGTCTGCGGAGGCGACGGTCCGCTGATCTCCTCGAGAAGCTGCTGCAGAAGGGTGCGTGATGGTCCAGCATTGAGGGCGCTATTATCTGCTTGTCCGTAGGGAGTAGACATGATGAGGTAAGCTAATGCAATGTGAAGTGTAGAGATTGTGCATAAGCGATGTTATGGAGCAATTGAGTGGCGTAGCATGGTCGGGCTGAGGTCAGAGGAAATGTCTGGAAGTCAGCCCGGAGTACTGCGCAAGTACCAGGTTGTGAGGAAGGCGCAGGTGATGGCCCCCAGTCAACTCACAGGAAAGAGCATACAACAACAAACACGTCAGCACAAGAAATGAATATAACGACGCGTTCATCATGAGTGAGATTGGCTATCGCTGGCTCTCACCTAAGTTGGTATACTACAAGCCTCATGCTTCATATCGAGGCTTATCCGTTACGCCAAATGTGTCGTCTAGTCGTGAATCTCATTGCTCGGACATCTCCGTGTCCTCGGGCTTCGCCAGACCGTGCTCCTTGAGCAGAGCATCGATCTCGTCGGCACCCCAGAGGTGGTGGTAGATCTTTCCCTCCTTGGTCTTCCCTACTGTCGCAAACTCGACTGTGCAGTGTTAGCATTGTCGTATCACACGCAGTACTGTGGTACTCACTCTTCTCGCTGCTGAGTTTGGTAGAGTCCATGGTCTTGCTAAGCACCTTGACGGCGAGCCCGCAAGCCTCCTTCAGGTCGCAGTCTTCCTTGTAGTCCTGCTTCAACAAGCTCTGGGCGGAGGCGTTGTTGGCGCCCACGCTCGTTGCCTTCCAGCCGCCGTAGTTGCCACTGGGGTTGCTCTGGTAGAGCTGGAATTCGCGCTGCGGGTCCCAACCGGCGTAGATGAAGGACACGCCGAACGGTCGCAGACCACCGTGCTGCGTGTAACCCTGCTTCAGATCACACAGGCGGCGCACGAGCTGCTCGCAGGGGATGTCTTCGTTGTAGGTGAGGAGGTAGCGCTGGGCGGCTTGACGGGCGTAGTTGATGAGGATGTTGGCGTCGGCGGTCATACCTGCTACGGCGCAGATCATGTTGCTGGCGCAGTGTCAGCAGCTGTATTTGTCACGGTGAATGATGCACGCACTCGTTCAGGATGTACAGCTTCTCGGCTGAGGTGTCCTGCTCCAGAAGCTTGCTGGTAACCTTCCTCTCGGCGGCGAGCACGATGCCATCCTTGGCTAATATGCCCAGAGCGGTTCCGGCGTGCGAGATGGCTTCAAGCGCGTATTCGACCTGGTACAATCGCCCCTCAGGCGAGAAGATGGTCGTCTACACGTACGTCAGCTATCATGTCGCCGGCGGCTGTGGCGGGGCACTGACCCTGGAATCATATCTCCGCGACATGACTGCGGTCGATCTGGTGGGTGTACGGGGTTGTCCGAGGTTGTGTGCAAGGTCGAAAGGCAAGATTCGGCGGGGAAGCTGGGGGTGGGTTGGTGTTGATGAGAGCTCCAGGCACAAGCTCATACGCGTGCTGTCGGTGCTTCACAAACGCCAAGGCCGACCACTTTTCCGCTCCGCCAGCACCAACTCTGCATCGTCTTTTATATTCGAGCGTGCACGAGTGATTGGGTGGCTCGATCCAGTTGTACTGCTTTCCACAATGGCCGATCTGCCCACGCGACCGCCCGCGCCTGCACCGCCTCTCCCTGCAGGCTGGACAGAGCACAAGGCACCTTCAGGTAGCTCCAGCTCTCACTGCGTCATTGGGTGACTGCTAACATCACCAGGACACACCTACTACTTCAACAAGGAGACGAAGAAGTCTACATACACACGACCGGTCGCAGAAGTTTCACAATTCAACTACCCTCCTGCTGCTCCTGCGACTTTTAATCCTCCACCGCAAAACAACAGCTACAATGCTCCGCCCACACAACATGCGTACAACCCTCAGCAGCAGATGCAAGACCTCATATTTGGAGGTGCACCGAGACAAGCTTCTCAAAACAACGGACAACAGCGAGGTGGACATCGCGGCGGATTCAGAGGGGGCCACAGCGATTTCTCGGCGAGAAGACGTGAGAAAGATGACAAACCCAAGCACCGCAACGACATACCAAACTGCGCGCCGTGGGTGCTGGTCAAGACGAGGTTCGGGAGGCGATTCGTTTGGAACAAGGAGACGAACGAGAGTTTCTGGAAATTCCCGCCGAATGTGATGAAGGCCGTTGTAGATTTCGACCGAAAACAGCGCGAGAAGAAGCAGCGCCGAGAACGCGGGGAGCCCAGTGACGTGGAAGAGGAGGAAGACACCGCCATGGCAGACATTGAGGCTGAGCTCGCAGCAGCCGAGGAAGAGGTCGAGATTGTGGAGGTCGACGGCGAAGAGGGCATGGAGAACGACGAAGAATACGAGGAGGTCGAGGTCACAGATGACGAGGGCGAAGGAGCAGCAAGCGCATCGAAACGGCAGCGGACAGAAGAGCCAACCAATACCCAGGCAGAAGACGATGATCTGGCGTGGCAGCTGGCGCAGATGGAGGAGATGGAGATGGGCGAAGGCTACGAAGAGGAATACGCAGAAGAGTTTGAAGACGAAGCACCAGCTTTGACAGAAGATGACTGCAAAGCACTGTTCAAGGAACTCCTGGACGACACAGGATTAAGTCCATACACGCCATGGGACAAGATCCTCGAAGACGGCGCCCTCTACGATGACGAGAGATACAAGGCCCTCCCCAACATGAAAGCACGAAAAGACTGCTTCGACGAGTGGGCACGAGACAAGATGCAGTACCTCAAGGAAGAAAAGGCCAAGGAACAGAAGCGCGACCCCAGAATACCATACCTAGCCTTCCTCGACCGCCACGCAACACCAAAGCTCTACTGGCCTGAATTCCGCCGTAAATACAAACGCGAGCCAGAAATGAAGGATACCAAGCTCCCCGACAAAGAAAAAGAAAAGTTGTACCGCGACCACATCAAACGCCTCGCCATGCACCCTTCCGACCTAAAATCCGACCTCTCCGCCCTCCTCCGCGCCCAACCCCTTGCCACCCTCAACAACTCAACAACACCCTCCACCCTCCCCTCCCCCATTCAGCCACAACACCCATACAATTACCAACCCGCCACAACAACGCCCCCCCACAACCAAAACAACCAAAGCGCCGCCCCCCGCCCCCCCCCAGGCCCCGC